>JAOXNR010023790.1:0-25145 GCA_028571225.1 Parsonsia alboflavescens | reverse complement strand
TTTCATATAAAAAAAAACAAAAATATATATATATATATATATATATATATATATACATATATATATATATATAACTGGTTTTATTTTGTATTTAGAATTGATTTATTAGAGTTATTGTACAATCTAGTGCTCAAACTTTAATATGTCAGTTAATTTTGTGTGGAATTTACCATTAAGCAGAATTACATGTTCTAGAATTAACATACAATAGAAGTCCTCAATACCATATATAATTTACATAATATACATTTATCCTTAATGTATTTTTTACAATATAAAACAAAAAAATCTAGGACTGCTTTCACAAATTCCTCCATCACAGCATGATCCAAGCCATCTCATCCCTAATACGTTGTGCCACAGGGAGTATATAAGGCAAGCTTGGCATCTCTTTAACATGCCCTCTCATTAGCTGTGTCATGTAGTAGCAAACGTAAGAGCCGCAACTAGTCTTATTTGGCTGAATAGGGATGAAGTGCTCCGCTGCGTCAGGGGGGTCGTGAACCTCTGAGCCGAGGGTCATCCCATCCTATCATAAAAGCCGGTCTGCGGTAGTAATCATACCAACATCGGACAAATAGGCTTCATAAGTCCAATCGAGAGGCCTTCGCCTCGGCCAATGGTTTCGGATCATATAACGTGATCTGAGACCTAACCAATGAAACCCGGAGTAACACCCAGTGCTCGTGATGGCAACAGAGCCTCGATATCTATATAAAATGTATAAATATTAAATCAATTACTATTAAATAAATCATACTTTAAACCTCCTCTGTCTCCCACCATGCTACCTCTCCTATATCCTCATCTCCCCTGACCTAACTAGTGACAAAGGCATCGAACTCGTAGGTCCCCGATTCTACTTGAGATGCCTTAGTTTGGTCCCATGCACCTCAGAAAATGCTCTATAATTTGAGTTAATTAAAAATCGATGTTGTAACTTGAGTAAATTAAATAGAGATCAATACTATTTTTAATTACATACATAGAGGTATGTCTGAATGAGTGCGAAGCGGGCTTTACAGGGGTAAAGTGATGAGGTCTCCCTCGTTGCTCTCCGCAACCCCCTCATAAACTGTTCTACATGATCATCCTTGATGAAGTCTGATATGGATTTGACATTCTTGATTTCATCCCTGACAAATGATAGCCCCCCCCCCCCTCGATTGAGAGAATATCACAAAAATTTAGTTAGATTATAAAACGAGAAAGTTATAAAATGCAAATTAATCATAGAAAGAAAGTGAATTACCTCTCTGAACCTCCGGTGCTACAGAAGGCATCCAACCGTGCCATGTTGAGGGTGTAGGTGTTCACCACTGGAGCAGGAATCCCCCCCTAGACCTCTCACACCTCCATAGCAGGAGGAATCTCCCTCTGCACCTCGAACACTCAAGTTATCCTCGTCGCTTTCGTCTCCGGCTTCTTTTTTGGCCTTGATGACTTCGATATGATAAGTCGGGTCGGTGAAGGTGATCGTACACCTGCAGCTGAGGCCTTGGCCTGACATATACGACCAAACTCCTAATAAAATGTACAAAACAATCATTAAAAAATTAGAGAATGAAAGAGTAACAGAGACAAAAATTTATGAATTTACGACAAAAAATTTACCTAGGTGGTATCCTCAGGGACTATGGGAGATGCTGAGGCCGGAGGAGCCGGTGGAACCACTGTATCCTCTCATTGAGTAACAAGTGTATTGATCTATTATTTTAAAAAAGAGTAACCATTTTAAAATTAAAAATTAGATAAAAAAAAGTAATTGAAATGAATAAGGATTTACGATCTAAAATTTTCCTGGGTAGTTTTGTCGGGACTATTGGAGATGCCGGGCGGGGTTGGTTATCTGCCGAACTAGGACGTCGATGGAATGTGTAGCCCCTTCTTTCATGGGCATAGCTGGCTTCCAAGAAGGGGAATCATGTAGTGGTGGAGCATCTTGACGACTCAACCTATCAAGGCAATACTTGATATGCGTGAGCCACTCGATTACCACATCCTGCATTGCCAAGATGTGCTTGAGCCACTAGAGGACCAGGTCATACCTTTGGATGGTCCAATCCTCATACTAATGCTAAAGGAAGTCGACCCTAGCCATGGGTAGATCGGCTATCGTAGGAGACTATAATTATAAAACCTATTTAGATTACATATTATGAGATTCGGGGATTTTATTTAAACATTAAGAGGTACATACCTAACATCGACTCGTCTCCTATCGAGTTGGGCTAGGAGATGGATGTCTGCTCGTTTGGTCCTCAGTCGAAGGGCCCAACCGTGCGGACTCATAACCTAATCACAAGGCAAGAAAACCAGCAAACTAATTATAATCACGTTCAATAGCATCGACTAATCTACTGTAATAACATAAAATCTCATAAGATACATACCATTCACCAGATTGTATCGGATTTCATCGGACTGATCGAACAATCTTGATCAAACCTCTCCTCAACCGAATCTCCATCAGGACGTGGGATCTAAAATAAAATAAAAGTAAAGTAATTATGATCTTCATATTTAGCATTATACAAAATTAAGGAAAAATTCTGGAAATTGTGATTAGTCTAACCTGATCGATCTGCGGAACCGGCAATCCCTGTCCGTACGCCTCCCAGAACGAGCTGGGCATATAATTACCCTAGCATGTCGATGTAATATGTACGACTGCTATCGCTCCTCCCAATAAGGCTCGATGTATAGGGAGCTAGCACACGAATGTAATTGGTAATTTAATTTAGTGATACAAACTAATTTAAAAATGAATGTGAACATTGATAAGGTATTCACTTACCTCATCAAGTAGGGGTCTAGGGGACATCGGGGCCAAACTGGGGACGTCGAAAGGCGAGGCGGCTCTGGAGCCATGGATCTACCTGGAAGCGGCCAAGTCTAGCCTCATCCCGGGCATCCTTACGTAGCTGAGGATGCAGGGATGGAAAGTGATCGTATGCCCGCCACTAATTAAAGATAAGATTAAAAGAATTTCAAATCAGTATTTAGAGAGTCTAAAAAACACCATTGATATATGAATGTAAATAATAATATGAAAACTTATCAGCAACAGCCAACAGTTTTCGTACAAGTGTCTCTTCGAGGTATTCTCCAAGATGGTTTGTCGGTAGGAGTGCACCGTCATGCTCCACCCGATCATTCCCCATGGGAACAACTCTATAGCCTCTAGATCATCTAACATCCTCTATACATAAATGGGGATGACTGCAGTCAACTCTCGGGTGAGTATCCAATGACCTATGATGATGCCATATGATAGTCCGAAGGCATCATCAACTGACAACTGTCCCACTACCATGGCCTACCACCTTTTCAAGACCACATCTAGAGTAACTGGATTGATCCCAATAATACGTTAATGGTAGAATCTGTTGTCGGTGGACTCTCAATAATACGTCGGTCTACCATCCCATAACGTAGACCGGTGAGGAGAATGTATATCAGTGAGGAGAGTGTACTCCAGGAGGCCCAATCGATGTAACTGGCCCCTAATGAAGAACCACATCTCATCAGGACGGGAACTCTCCAAAATGACCTCCCGTCTCAAGATATGGAAGGCAGCCCGGGCATAGTATGCTCAGAGGTAAGGGGGAGATCCACCATGTATCCGAAGGGACTCGTCCGAAAATGCTCTAGTGCCTCATGGAGTCGTAGCAGGTCCACAATATATGTAATGGTTGAATACTTAGCATGTATTTTAAGCGTGTTCCGGTCATTCACAACGGGATCTTATCGGAGCTAAAAAGTATGATGGGTGGGGTCCATATCTCTATAGTAACGGAACAAAAGAAACTGTTGATAAAAAAAATTACAGTTAAAAAACTTATTTAGAAGAAGCTTCTTCTGCAAATCTATGGGATGTAACACAATAAGTGTGTCTCTCAAACCATGAAGACTACTGTGGAGAATGTTTCCTTTGTGCACGAGCACAAATGGATCCATCAGTGCTCTGAGTTCCTCTACTGTATCCTCAGTATTCTTACTGATGAAGGTTGTGAAAGAACCATCTTTATTTTGCAAGACTGTTTTTCCTTTTAGCATTAGACGTTCAAGTCTCGAGAGAGATGCTCTCAGAAAATTTCAGATTTACTAAGCAAAAAGTATTGTATAGCTCATCAAAGTTGTTCTGGAAAGGAATGCCAGATAGGATTATCTGTCGGCTTGTCTTAACTTTTGTCAAAGCCTTCCATAATAGGTTGTTCTGGTTGCGCAGCATGTGACTGTCATGAAGTATCAGAATGCCAGGCATCTCAAGAAGACTTTTTCTAAACTTCTCTACTTGTTGCCCCTTCTTACTTTCACTGGCAAGCCTCTCAGGTGAAGTTTCCATCCCATGATTATAGCTTGACTATTGCTTTTCTCCTAACATTCATGAAAGAGCTTCCAACTTATCAATATAGCATCAACCAACTTAAATTCTTTTTGCTGAAATGAGGAGAATAGTTACCTTATTAGATCTGGTATTGTCGAATGTTCATTGATTCTAGTAACTTCTCCCCCAAAATCCCTAGAACTCATTTTTCAATTCAATAATCCAGTCCTCCACCAGAAGAAAGGCACTAATGATTTGAAAAATGAGTTCTATGGATTTTGGGGGAGAAGTTACTGAAATCAATGAACATTCGACAATACCTGAGCTAACAAGGTTACTATTTTCCTCATTTCAACAAAAAAAATTTAAGTTAGTTGAAGCTATATTGATAAGTTGGAAGCACTTTCTTGAATGTTAAGAGGAAAGCAATAGTCAAGCTATAATCACAGGATGGAAACTTTCCTTGAGAAGCTTGCTGGTGAAAGTAAGAAGGGGTAGCAAGTTGAGAAGTTCAGAAAATTCTTCTTGAGATGCCTGGCATTCTAATACTTGATGAGGGTCACATATTGTGTAACTAGAACAATCTATTATGGAAGGCTTTGACAAAAGTTGAGATAGACCGATAGATAATCCTATTTGGCACTCCTTTCTAGAACAACTTTGATGAGCTATACAAACTTTCTACTTTGAAAATTTGAAATTTGCTGAGAGCATCTCTCTCTCGACTTTCAAGTCTGATGCTAAAAGGAAAAGCAGTCTTGCAAAATAAAGATGGGTTTCTTTGACAAGCTTTATTGGTAAGAATACTGATGATGTAGTAGAGGAACTCAGAGCACTGATAGATTCATTTGTGCACGTGCAGAAATTAAATATGGGCCTGTGACAATCAAGTCTTGAAATACACTCTGTGTCCTTAAATGCTCTAGTGCCCCATGAAGCCATAACAGGTCGACAGTATATCTAACGGTCGAATACTTAAAATGTACGCTAAGTCTGTTCTCGGCAGGCACAATGCTAATTAGAAAAATTGTATTGAGAAAGAAGGGAAAAAAAGTTATTCACATCTACGTCTTATTTAAAATTTAAAATCTAATTTTTAGGAGAACACCTATCTCTTATTTTTTATTTCAAAAAAAATTTGTAAATCTTTACCCAAATGGGTATTTCTTAATCTAAATAAATTAAGCTACAACCGAATAAAAGGATTTTAAATATAATTAATTATAATGTATTTATTAGTACAATGTCATTTATTTATGAACAAAAAATTAACTCTAAATTATAATATTGAAAATATTAATCATCACTTTCCAATTAATTAATTAATAATAATATTATTATTATTTCTAGATACAGCCTATAAATATTTCAAGAACATAAAAGAAAATATTTTTAGATGCCACCAAATATTTCAGATTCATCCAAAAGTATTTCGAGTCCCAACCAATATTATTTCGAGACACAGAAAACATTTCTAGACACACACAAATTATATCAAGACTTACAGTTTCTAAATTCCTTAACCCAGAATTTCATGACCCATTACATTTCGAGACACACAGAAATACTTTCGAGACACTCTCAACCTATTTCTAGACCTATAGTTTCTAACCTTAACCCAGAATTTTGAGTCACATAGTAGACATTTCCAGACACACAGAAATCCTTTCGAGACACTCTCAACCCGTTTCTAAATTTCTTGACCCAGAATTTCGAGTTACACAATAAATTCGAGTCACAGAATTTCGAGACACTCTCAACCCGTTTCTAAATTTCTTGACCCAAAATTTCGAGTCACCCAATAAATTCAAGACACACAAAAATCCTTTCGAGACACTCTCAACCCATTTTGAGACCATCAGTTTCTAAATTCCTTAACCTAGAATTTCGAGTCACACAATAAATTCGAGACACACAAAAATCCTTTCAAGACACTCTCAACCTATTTTGAGACCTACAGTTTCTAAATTCCTTAACCTAGAATTTCGAGTCACACAGTAAATTCAAGATACACAAAAATCCTTTCAAGACACTTTCAACCCATTTCGAGACCTATAGTTTCTATATTCCTTAACCCAGAATTTTGAGTCACACAATAAACATTTCGAGACGCACATAAATCCTTTCGAGACACTCTCAACCCATTTCGAGACCTACAGTTTCTAAATTCCTTAACCCAGAATTTTGAGTCACACAGTAAACATTTCGAGACACACAATTCAAACTCATAAACATGCACAATCCAATACAGTTAATCCATGCTTTCAACAAACTACAAAATCTAAATTAAACAACACAGGCATTCAGTGCATTTCAAGATTTTAAATCAAAATCATGCTTTCAAGAAACAAAAATACACAATGTTAATACTGAAGCTTCACATTTTGCCAACTGCTAGAGCTTAAACATTCTAGCATATTCGACACAAAATCAAGGTTCAAGTGTGAAGAAAACCTATTAGGAATGTTGTGTCGACGACAACGAGGTGATCGATGGGAGGTGGAGTTGTATCGGCAATCTTCGTGAATGGCACTGTCAATGAGTGTGTCGCGAAGAAGGATGGGAAGCTTCAGTAAGGGAGTGAAGAAGAAAAAAGGAAAGAAAATGAGAGTGGAAGAAGGGAAGAAGGGGGAAAAATGGAAAGAAAATGAGAGTGGAAGAAAAGGAGGAGTTATCTAGTGAAGAAGTGAAGAAGAAGGTGGAAAGTCTCGGTGAAGGAGAAGTGAGGAGTTGGGTCTCTAAATGGGAAGAAAATGAACTGTTTGTACAATTTATCTCGATTTGGGTAATGAGGCACAAAGGGTAGGGACGTAATTTCCCATTTCTGGGTAATTTTTATTACCCAAAAATGTTAAAAAGTTAATTTGGGTATAGAGTGAAATTGGGGCAACCCAATTGAGTAGACGTGAAATGTTTTCAGAAAATGGGTAAAATTAGAATACACCATCCCAATTTGGATATATATGGAAATTTCTTCCTTAACATAACAAAACTACCCCATCAAGTGTTTCCCTTTGTTTTTTTAGCCTTTCTATAATGAAAATTCTACCTACTATTGAGAAGTGAAATAACAAAGTTTATTTTTTATTTTTTATTTTTATTTTTTTTGTGAGTAGTAGAAGATAAGTAGCAAATCATGTATTACAATATAGATAATTCAAGTGATCCTATGAAAGAAAAGGAATAATTTTACATTTTAAGGGAGAAAAAGGGCTTTTAGCCAAAGTGGTCCCTCATGTTTGAGGTAAAACATCGTTGTGTAATTGATGTTTATTTTCAGCCATTACGGTCCTTTAACAATTTATGTTTGGCCATAACAGTCCAAACCACCACATTTCGGCCATTCTTGGGGTGGCGATGATCAACTATCAAGCGTGTGAGAAAATTTTAGGGGTTAATTTGTCCAACCACTTAAAACTAAAACATATAAATGACATAAAGAACAAAATTTTTATTACAACAATATTTTTTATTACCTAAAATCAGTTAATCAAGCCAGGTCTATTTTGCAATCATAGACTGTTTCTGCTCTACATTGAACTACAGAAACTATTTTATGTCATTTTTATGGTTTTTCTTTTAGTTTTAAGTAATTGGACTAATTTACCTATGAAATTTTCTTACAGGTGACCATTATTGTCATGAAAATGACTAGAGTGTAGTGGTTTGGATTGTTATGGTCAAAAATAAATTGTTAAGGAACCATAAGGGCTGAAAATAAACATCAAGGACCCAATAATGTTTTGGGCCAAACATGAGGGACCTCGTTGGCTAAAAACCAGGGAGAAAATCAACATCAAACTACAAGAATTTAAATACTAGTTTAAAAATGATGAATTAAGGAGATAAAAGCTACTCACAAGTCAAGCAATCACTTTAGTTTAAATTTATACAATCATTAAAAACATTAACAAAGTAATCTTCAAATTATTAACTTTCCCAAATTTTGTATAGAGAGACAATATATATGTGTATAAATATATATATATATATATATGATAAAAATCTTCAAATTGATTTTTTTTCCTAAATGTTGTTAAGAGAGATGAGATAGGAAAGTAAGAGAAATAGAAAGAGGATATGAAAATGAGAATAATTAAAAATTATCATAAAAGTAAAATAATAAATATAATTACTTATATATGATCGGTTTGGAAGTATAAAATTGAAATTGAACCAATTTTTCAAAACCAAAAACTCTAAATTCGGTTTGGTTTGTTTAGTTAGGTCCGTTTTGAAAAATTATTGAACATCCCTCACAAAAAAGGTTTACTTGGTAACCCACGAACTCTTTGTCCATCTTCTCGAGCAAACTTGCGATCACCTTCTATTGGTTTCTTTTTGCATTGGCGACCTCCCTTTCCCATTCACTCCCATTATCTCCACACCGCCTAACCTTCCAGATCTACACAAATCCAGTCATATTCTACCTCAATTCTTCTTTTCTAGTGTTTTCCTCAACCTCCATCGAGTTCTTCATAGACTTTCTTCCTAGATTTGGTCCTTTCATCAAGGTTCTTTAAGCTTGCTACAATCCAAATCTATCTAGTTGCCACCCATCTTGTAACCCCCAACCCTACCCATGACAAATCCTATTCGACAATCACCCATCACATCCCTCCCTACTAAGCTGCGACCATACAAACCCTCCTTGCCACTTTGTTATCAACTCTTCTCACTTTTTGCATGAGTGAATGCTTATTGATTTAAAATGCCCATTCAAGAGGAAAAGAAAAACCTTCATCCACATTTGCAGTCCATCCCTATTCTAATGTTTCCGTACATTAAAAGAAAAAGAGATGGATTTGGATGATAGAGCCTGTTGACAACAGCCATGGTAGTAGTTGCAGAACTAATAGGCCGGGGTAAAGAAGGAAACCTGAGAGGGTCGCCTTTGGAAGCTCTCACCTTTAACCAAAGCAAAGTCTCATTCCTTTGTGCAAAACGTTTTTGAGATATCCTTCGGGTTCCTGCCAAATTGAACCACCCTGTGATGTCCAGCTCCGAAGTTTAATACTCTTTTGGATTTTATCCCTAAAAATACTCTTGCGTTTGATCATGTGGGAACCGGCGAAGCATGTGACAAGATTCAGTTAAGACTTAACGGGTAAAACAGAGAGAAATATCTTGTTGGATAAGTTTTAATAGTTGGAGTGTCTACATTGGACAAAAAATAATTTGAGAGCTTAAACCAAAAAAGTTGGAAAGTTCAAGGGCTTCTAACACTCTTTACCAACTTATAAATACACCATATGTCCGAAATTAAATTTCTGATTTCTTAAAAAAAAGGGGGCTTTTAATGCATCTAATAGGTACTTTTGAGTACCTTTATTTTTTTTTGTTTTGAGATATATTATCAACCTAGGGTTTGGAAATGTCTCATCTTTTTTGTTTTTCTTGGTTTTGCAGACCTCTTAATCCTTCATTTTGGCCCCGATTCATGTTTGTTTTATATTTTTTCCATGGTTTGTTATATGGTTTGTTCATATGACTCGACTGTATGGATTGTTTGTGGGTTGATTATAGGTTGTATTGGTACCCATGGTGCATGCATGTTGATGTGAAAAATAGTTATATGGGTTGTTTGTAGGTTGTCCATGTACTTTTGAAGGTCATATGGGTTGTTTCGGTGCTGTTTCTTTACCTTCTAAAGTCTGTCGTGTGATTAAGTTGAGTTGCATGAAAGTTCTTATTAAAAACTTGTGTTTGGCCTTTTATGTTCATATAATGAGTTGTTTCTGAACTATATGGGTTGTTTGTAAGTATTATGGGTTGTCTAAAAACTTCATGGATTGTACTGCTAGTTTATTTTTGTTCATACTGTGGACAATTTTAAAGCTATATGGATTGTCTGCAAGACTTATGAGTTGTTTTTCATATTGTATGGATTGTTTTGAAGTAATACAAGTTTTTTAAAAGTTTTATAGGTTGTTTGAAGGCTTTATAGATTATACTGCCAGTTTGTTTTTGTTCATGTTAGGGGATATTTTAAAGCTATATGTATTGTCTAGAAGACTTATGGGTTGCTTTTCCTACTGTCTGGATTGTTTTGAAGTAATATGGTTGTTTGCAAGTGTTATGGGTTGTGATGTGATTCTTGAAGGAAGAAGATTTTTAGTGTTCATTCATTCAAAAATCAACCGAAAGAAATGAAAGACTCATCAAAGGTTCAAGGTTAATTAGATTGACCTTTGGTGGTAATTCAACAACAACCAATCTCTTGATTTGGTAGACAATTCAATACCTCAACCCAAAGTGATTGAATGCCCTAAATGAAATGGCTCAAGAAAACTAAAAGAACTCTCAAAAACACTCATGAAGGATCATGTTTGATCTTTAAAATTCATCACTCAAAAGAGATTACATGTTTGTAGGTTGTTGTCTTTTAAATACAAATTAAAGACTATTTATAGTCTTGATGATAAGAAGCCCAATTATAGTTAAAGGACATTAGAGCCCATAATAAGCAAGTCAAATTACTAAAAGTGATAGGTATCAAGGAGCTACCTTTGCATCGGTGGAGCTATCATGGAAGCCATTAAGGGAAGGGTGCATTGAAGAATTATTACCTCACCTAAGAATTATTAGTTTAATTTAGGATTTTGGGACTATATATAGTTCCTGATCTTTGTAAAACAAAAAACCTACAAACATGTAATCTCTTTTGAGTGATGAATTTTAAAGATCAAACATGATCTTTTATGAGTGTTATTGAGAGTTCCTCTTAGGGTTCTTAAAGCACTATATCTATTGCATTCAATCACTTTGGGGTGATTTATTGAATTGTCATCTAAATCAAGAGATCAGTTATTGTTGAATTACCAGCAAAGGTCAATCTCATTACCCTTGAACCTTTGATGAGTCCTTTTCATCGATTGATTTCTTGTATGTATGAACCCTAACAACCTTCATCCAAATCAAGAATCACATCATATTTTGGTATCTACAGCCAAGTTATCATCAAAGGTATGCCTGTCTATACTTCCTTTCTTGTTTTAAGTATGAAGATCATATTTTTTTCTTTGAAATCTTATGATCTTATGTTGATTTGTGTTTTGTTGCTTTGCGTTTGTCTTAGTTCTTCTCTTGTGATCTCTATGTGATTGTGGGAATTAAGGCTAAGACCAAAAGCAAGGGCTAGTTATATATGTTTGGTGTTTCTACTTCTATCCTCTATCTCTACAAAAGAAAAACTCAAAAAACAGAGTATCAAAAAAATTCTGCACAAAAGTACAAAAAAAGAGTGAAAAATCATTATGTTTCTTGAATTTAAGTTCATATCTCTTGTGCTATTGAAGTATTGTTGGGTAGAGATTGAATTGTTGATGAATTGGGATTGGATTGCTTATTTTTTATGCAAACATGAGGTCAAAAGCTTGAATTATTGAATTACATATGCAAATTTGAGATCACAATCTTGGTCCTCAAGGTGTTTGATGAAATGCCAATCTTCTATTTTTCTTTGATTCTAAATGTTTGATCATTTCAATTGAGTTGATTGATGTATCTCTTTGAAACTCCATACTCTTTGGTTCTTGTTTGGTGATCTTTAATTGATCAATTGATTGAATTATGTGGATCATTTGGTATTCTTACCCAAGTGGTTTGCATTGTTCTTGTGAGTTGTTTAATAACTTGAAAAAGGAGCTAGAGTGGAAAATGGCGATAAGGGGTGAGCTCGATTGACTGAGTAAAAGTCAAATTGAGTGACAAACATGAGTGATTGGTGTGGACATATACAAATTCCCTGTTTTTGTGTTTCTTCTTGTAGGAACAACATGACAAAAGGAGCATATTCTTCATCACATATTGAAAGGAATGACATGAATACTTGTTGGAACACTTTCATGGAAAGAATGGAGCGAATGACAAGTGAAATCACAAACTACATGAAGGAGGTGAGAGATAACGAGAACTCTAGAGTTGAAAACTTTGAAATAAGGATAGATGATCTCCAATCTAAAACTCCTAGAAGGTAAGTGCAACAAGGAGGAAGGGGAGATGAATATCAACCTTGTACTTCTAAGGAGTATGTGCCAAATAGAAGAGTTAAAAGAAGGAGATAACTAGTAAATCATGATGACTATTATGACTTTGAAGTTGAGGAGAGGCCAAGGAGGGGTAGATCCATATCCACTACTCAAGGTTCTAAGAGTGTTGGGGAATACTTGAAACAAATGGAGTTATCCATGAAAGGAACTAACATTAAAAAGGATAGAGATGCTTCAATGGCTATATTTCTCAGTGAGTTGAGAAAGGAGATTAAAGAAAGCGTAGCCACACACTTTTTTGTTGATCTTTAGGAAATAGTACAAATGGCCATCCAAGTTGAAAGAAACTTGGAGAAAAAGAAGTCATCAAATGGAAGATTTTATGACAACTCAAGTCATGTCACTTCTTCATCAACTAAGTACAATGAATATGGGCATAGAACTTCTTATTACCCAACATGGGAGAGCTTGGAGCCTAAAAATGAAGATTCCTCAATTACCAATGAAGTTAAAGGTGAAATGGGTCTTCAAGAAATTGTTGGAAATGAGCAAGTTCAAGAGTTCTCATGTGAAGTTATGGGAGAAAATGATCATGTGACACTTGTTGAATTGGAAGCTCAACATATACAAGTGAAATATGATGGAGGAGAGTCCCATGAAGTGAAAGAAGAGGTTTCCATTATGAAAAATGAGACAAAAAAAGAACAAGAGAGAATAGAAATAAGAGAGCATGAGATTGAAAAAGTTCTTAGGAGGTATAGAGGGATGAAAAATGAGATTGTGATTGAAAAAGATTTGAGTGAAGAAGATGAAAATTCTTGTGAGAAAGAAAGAGAAAATGAGAGTGCCTTGATCTTCAAGATGAACAAGGAGGAGATTTCTACACCCATTTCTAACATTAACCATTCATTTTCCAGTGTTCTTGTGCCTAAATTTCAGGAATATTAAGGCCTACTCATGGAGAAGGAAGGCAAGGACAATATGTTAATGAGTGACATGTTAAAGTGGTATACTATCATCTCTACACTGGTGATAAAATGCTGAAATTTGAGCATGAAAGAATGATTTCTTTGGCAAAGTAAGACTTTGGGAATGCTTATGATTTATGTGAACATGGTGTTCTTTTTGATTCTTTGAAGCCTAAATATTTCATGACTAGTGGAAATAAATTGTATATCTCTAAGAGATTTTTGAATGAGTGTTAGATATTGGCTTGTTAGGGAATAATTTGAAAAAGTTCATACTGGTGATATTGTGCTTAATGTTGGAGGATAAGTTGAATATAATGAATTCTTTGAGCATGTTGATTCTTTGCTTGGAAGGGATAATTTGTTTATGCTTTTGAATTCTACGTATAACTTGTTAACCATTGATCTTCATAGAAAGAGATTAGAGTTATATTCTCATGAATTGAATTGCTTGAAGTGCTTAAATGAGAGGATCTTTGGAACCCATTTGAGTAGACTTACAAAATTTGTTTTAGATGATCAAGTATTGTGGATCTTTGATGTTGCAATCCTTGATAATAATTTTTATCTTTGTGTTGTAGTGTGCATACTCCTTGTTGATTCTCAATTCTTGTTTGTCCTATTTGAGATGTACTGCATTGTAACTCTTGTGAGGAGTAAGTCTATACTTGTTGAGAGTACATGTTTATTAAGTCTTTGTGATGAAACATGTCATGTTGAGGAGTTGACATTAGTTGAACTTGGGAAGCTTTATGATCTTGATAACAACATGAATGTATAGATTTTGTTTCTTTTTATGGTTTTTAGATTCAAAGCATATGATGTGCATGATAATATACTTAGAATAGGTACCACATGTACTCTTGATTGTTCCAAGCATAACGATACCTTTGAGTTATTGAATCTTGAGAATCATGAAGTTGAATTTGAAAGATATGATACTCCTAGATTCTTTGTTATCGTGTTCAGGCATGTGTTAAGACTACCTATGAAAAAGAAGCCTACGATCATTGGTGAATACTTGCTGAATTCTTGTGAAAGGATATGCCAATGTCATGATGAGAATTTGATGTTTAGTGATGTTGATAGGCTTTAATAAAAACAATGAGATGACTATGAGATTAATCTCTATTTGGCATGTTTGGTCAAACTACATGATGATATGGTGTATATTTTGTACCATGAATTGAGATATGTTAAGATTTTGGAAGATTTTGAAAAATTCCCTATTTTTGAATGAATACAATGCCATCCATCTTGATGAATTAATGACTTCTAGCATATGGAAGGGTATTTTATTATTCATTTTACACGTGTTTGATGATTTTGATGGAGGGCATGAACATACTATGTTAAGGGATTGTTTCTTGATCATAATGAATATGAATTCAAGGTTCAGAGAACCTTCATATCATGGTTTATGGGGTCATAGACCGATGGAATTTATGTTTTGTGCTTTGAATGATTGAATTCGTTTTCCTTGTTACCTTAATGAGTTTGTATTCCTTGTCTATGTTATTTCTTCTAATGAGCTTCTTGTAGTGGAAATGAAATACATATCAATCAAGGAGAGACCACCACCTTTAAAGAAGCGTATGGTGATACATAATCAAGTTATAAATTCCATGAAGGAAAACTTGGAATTAAGTGGTATCTTCTTGATTCTTCAATCCATGTTAGTGATCATTCTGCTTTCTATGTAGGACTTCGAGATTCGAGGATGAATCCTCTTGAGGTGAGCTTGAATGATAGATACCAAGGATCAATCAAATCAATAATGGAATCAATAAGGATGACATTCATGGAGGATTTCAATGAAGAAAGAATCCATGGAAGAAAATGTACTTATAAAGACCTATTCTTCAAGAATGAGAGCACATGGTTGAATTCTAAAAATGGTCCCTCGTGTGATGTCCTACAAGGCTACAAGCTCTATGCAATGAAGTTCCTTTATAAAGACTTGTATTTCAAATAGAAGAATGTGGATTCAAGGATCAAGAAGGAAAGGATAGCAATGAAGCAAATCAAGGAAGGTCAACTTGAAAATGGAGTCATATTTCTTGAAGTTAAGCTTATAGATGAAGACCAAGTTGAAGAGCCTTGAATTATGATCAAAGTGAAAGACTTATTTGAAGAGTTTGAAGGCCTAGAAATGTGGCTAAAAGACCCTAGTTCAAGTCCACAAAGAGTGCAAACTGAAGGCAACACAAAGCACGGAACAGAGGGTGAAAGAAGAGGCATGGAAGGTTGGAAGCAGGGGGATCCAAAGCCTGACCAAGATCCATCTGGTGCGCCCTCAACACAAATCAAGAATAATAGGCTTTACAGTAGCCATGTGGTCCTCCATTCGGCCCTCCATTTGGAGCCGTATGGCTCTCTTCCAGCTCGACTAGTTGATGCGTTTTGATGAATTTTTATGCTTTGTTCTTATCTTTGGATTGCGTATCAAAGATAGTTTAGAATTTACACCCTTAGCATGAAATGATTAGGTTATTCTAAGTCTCTGGAGTATAAATACTTAGTTTGTTTTTTCACAAAAAAAAACCCACAAACTTGTAATCTCTTTTGAGTGATGAGTTCTTAAAGATCAAACATGATCTTTCCTGAGTGTTCTTAAGAGTTCCTCTTAGGAGATCACAAGTGAATCACTCTAGAAGGAGACATGAGCATATGAGGTACAATGAAGATGATGACTTTTATGACTTTGAAGTTAAGGGGAGGTCGAGGAGGAATAGATCCATAGCCACTACTCAAGGTTCCAATAGTGTTGGGGACTACTTTAAACAAATGGAGTTAGCCATGAAGGGAACTAGCATTAAAAACTACAGAGAAGCTTCAATGGCTATATTTCTCAAAGGGTTGAGAAATAAGATTAAAGAAAGAGTAGAACCACACCTTTTTATTGATGTTGAGGAAATGGTACAAATGGCCATCCAAGTTGAAAGAAACTTGGAGAAAAGGAAGTTATCAAATAGAAGATTTTATGAAAGCTCAAGAAATGTCACTTCTTCATCAACTATGTGCAATGAATATTGGTATAAAACATCTTATTACCCAACATGAAAGAGCTTGGAGCCTAAAAATGCAGACACCTTAATTACCAATGAAGTTAAAGGTGAAATGGATCTTCAAGAAATTGTTATAAATGAGCAAGTTCAAATGTTCTCATGTAAAGTTATGGGAGAAAATGATCACATGACACTTGTTGAATTGGAATCTCAACGTATACAAGTGAAATATGATGGAGGAGAGTCCCATGAAGTGAAAGATGAGGTTCCCATTGTAAAAAAATGAGTGAGAAAAAGAAAATGAGAGAATAGAAAAAAGGAGAGCATGAGATTGAAAAAAATTTTGAGAGGCAAAGAGAGATGAAACAAGAGATTGTGACTAAGAAAGAAATCATTGTTGGATATGCCCTAAGAACATATGATGATTTTACTTAATTGGCATAACTTGGTATCATGATGTTATTTATATCATTACATAGATTTACTTTAATGTCTGCGTTTCATTAAATAAATTATGTAATGTCCTTAGAATAGTTTATTTCTATTCTTAAAATGTCCCTAGTCAAGTGTTATTGAGATTAGGATATCAATAACACGCTGAGACTAGTATGTGTTGATTGATGATAGTCATCATGGATATGAGATATCAAATCATCACATAGGTATATGTAGAGTATCGTGTACTGGATTGACCCGCCATGAAATCACTTCATGGATTGTTATATGAGTTTCATGGGTGATTTCATCGTGATAATTATGTCTCATCTTTTGGCTTGAGGTCATTGGAGATTCCTACTTGAAAGATTGCACACTTTGATATTGTCAAATGTCACTCTTAACTGAGTGGACAATAAAGGCTTGTATTGAGTATGCCCTAATTTGTGTTGTGGAATGTTGAATGATCAAGATAGGATTTGTTCCTCTTATATAACAAGAGAGCGATGTCAAGCATTCTTGGTTGAGTGAGATTATGAAATGCATGGCCATGCTCGAATAAACAGATATGAGATATTTATCTTATTCGGTTTAGTTAATCTACTTAGGGCTGAGAATTGAGATATTGAACTTTCCGAATATGACACGTTCCATGATTCATGTTCAATTATGACTTCCTAGACAAAGAGATTAAGACATATAATTTTATCACGGAAGGTTTTGTCATGTCACTAACATTCTCATTAATTGGATTGCAATAATGTGTTGCTAGACACCGCTTGTTATACATGATATTAAATGTCGTTTATGTCAAATGCCAATTATACAAGGACCTATTGGGTCATACATTCAAAACGTATTGCTTAATGGGTAGTATCTCATTTGGGACCTAAAGATAATTAGCAAAAGTTGTTTAGGCTAATCCACGAATAGGAATAATTCTACAACTTTCTACAAAGTTATCATACACGTAGCAACCTGCTATTCGCTAGCCGCCAAGTATTACCTTTTGGAACTTCCATGGTTCTACAACTTTCTATAAAGTTGTCCTACGCTTGGCAACCTGCTATTGGCTAGCGACCAAATTGGACTTTCTGGAACTTCCATGGTTCTACAACTTTCTACAAAGTTGTCATACACTTGGCAACCTACTATTGGCTAGCCGCCAAGTTGGACCTTCTGGAACTTCCATGGTTCTACAACTTTCTATTCAATCTGGTCTCATCCTTGTTCTCCCATAAATAAGAGAATGAAATGAGATGAATAAGAGAACTGAGAGTTTGTGAGAACATCTCTATAGAGAACAACTGAGAGTTCAGAGAGACCAAAAAATGAGAAAAACATATTCACGATTGGATTTAGCAATTCAATCATGTTTATTCCTGTTGCCTTGTTCTTGAGACGTACATCGGAAGTGGATGTTCGTGTGATGAAGTAGAGGCAAAGGTCAAAGATCTTTGCTGGTGACTACAGATATGAGATTTTGGCATTCATTTTTTGTCTAAAAATAAAAAAAAAGGTAATGTCAGAACCCTCTCTAGATTCCCTTCGATTGATGCTTGGAGGAGGTCTGTTTGTAGCCTTCCCTTCAATGATTGTCCTTAAGAGAAAAGATTTGAGTGAAGAAAATGAAAATTCTCATGAGAAAGAGAGAGAAAATTAGGGTGCTTTGATCTTCAAGATGAACAAGGAGAATTCAATACCCATTTCTAACATTGACCACTCCTTTTCTAGTGTTCTTATGCCAAAATTTCAAGTTTTTGAAGGCCTATATGAGTTGAAGGAAGATAAGGACAACAAGATGATGACTGCTATATTAAAGTGCTATACTCTTATGGAGAGAGAATGTTGAATCTTAATCATGAAAACATGATTTCTAAGGCTTGGCATGGTTGTGGAAATGCTTGTGATGTTCATGAGCAATTTCTTATTTGTGAATTTCTTGGGTATAGCTATTCCTTGATTAGAGAAAGCATGTCTTATACTTCTATGTGTCTCGTGATAGCTTTTATAGATTTTGAAATTGTTAAGGAATCATATGTTCAAAAATATGATTGTAGAATTGTGAATGAAACATGTGGAAGAACTTTGAATGTCTCTAAGAGCTTCTTGAATGAAATGTTAGATCTTAAGCTTGTAAGGGAATCATTTGTGAAAGATTGTGCTTGTGACTATGTGCTTATATATTTGTCAATTCTTCAAGCATATTAATTCTCTGATTAGAGAAAATGCTTTGTTTATACCTAAGGATTCTATGTATGACTTGTTGGCCATTGGAATTCATGAAAACAGCCTAGAGTTATCTTCTTATGACTTGAATTGCTTGAAATGCATGAGAGAACATGTCTTTTGGACTTACGCGAATAGACTAACAAAGTTTCTCTTAGTTGATCGAGTTTTGTGGATCTTTGTTGTTGCAATTCTTGAAAACAATTTATATCTTTGTGGTCTAATGCGCATACTCAAAGTGGATTCTAAATTGTTGATGATCTTGTTTGAGATGTACTTCACTGTGATTCCTAAGATGAGTGAGTTTGTGCTTTTTGAGAACTAATCTTTGTTGAGAAATTGTGATGAAGCATGTCATGTTGAGCAGTTTACTTTAGTTGAAGTTGTGAACCTTCATGATCTTAATAACAACATGAATGTATGGATTTTATTTCTTCTTATGATTCTTAGATTCAAAACTGATGAGACCCATGATGACATGCTTAGGAGAGGTTCTTTACGTGTTCTTAAATGTTCTAAGCATGATAAATTTTTTGAGTTGTGGAATCTTGAGAATCATGAAGTTGAATTTGTGAGATATGATAGTCCTAGAATCTTCGATATCTTGTTTAGTAAGTATGCGTTAGGACTACACATGAAAAAGAAGCCTATGTTCATTGGTGAATACTTGTTGAATTCTTGTAAAAGAGTATGTCAATGTCATGATAAGAATTTGATCTTTAGTGATGTTGAAAGGCTAATGTTGATGAAAACAATGTGATGACTATGAGCTTAATTTCTATTTGGCATGTTTGGTGGAACACATGATGATATGGTTTATGTTTTGTGCCATGAATAGAGATATGTTACGAATTTGGAATATTATAAAAACTCCTCTGTTTTTAGAAGAGCATAATATGATCCATCTTGATGAATTAATGACTTCTAGAATATGTGAAGGGTATTTTCTTATTCATTGTACACATGTGTTTAATGATTTTGATGGAGGACATGTAAATGCTATGTTGAGGGATTGTTTCTTGAACTTAATAAATATAAATTCAAGGTTTAGAGAACCTTCAAATCATGGTTTATGTGGTCACAGACCAATATTTATGTCTTGCGCTTTGAATGATAGAATTCGCTTTTCTTGTTGCTTTAATGAGTTTGTATTCCTTGTCTATGTTATTTATTCTAATGAGTTTCTTGTAGTGGAAATGGAAAACATATCAATCAAGGAGAGACCACCACCTTTAAAGAAGGGTATGGTAAGGCATAATCAAGTTATAACTTCCGTGAAGGAAAACTTGGAATTAGGTTGTAAGTATCTTCTTGATTCTTCAATCCATTTTAGTGATCATTCTCCTTTCTATGTAGGACTTCGAGATTCGAGGACGAATTCTTGAGGTGAGCGGGAATGATGGATACCAATACGGATGACATTCATGGAGGATTCCAATGAAGAAAGAATCCATGGAAGAAAATGCACTTATACAGACCTATTCTTCAAGAGTGAGAGCTCATGATTGCCTTCTAAAAATGGTCCCTCATGTGATGTGCGACATGGCTTCAAGCTCTATGCAATGAAGTTCCTTTGTAAAAACTTGTATTTCAAATAGAAGAATGTGGATTCAAGGATCAGGAAGGAAAGGATAGCAATGAAGCAAATCAAGGAAGATCAACTTGAAGATGAAGTCATGTTTCATGAAGTTAAGCCTATAGATGAAGACCAACTTGAAATGCCTAAGATTATGATCAAAGTCAAAGACTCATTTGAAAAGTTTGAAGGCTTGGAAATGTGCCTAAAAGACCTTACTTCAAGTCCACAAAGAATGCAAATTAAAGACAATACAAAGCATGGAACAAAGGGTTAAAGAAAAGGTATGGAAGGCTGGAAGAAGGGGGATCCGACACCTGACCAAGATCCATCAGGTGCCTGCTCAGCACAGATCAAGAGTAGGAGGCTTTCCAATAGCCATCCGGTACTCCATCCGGCACCGGATGGCCCTCTTCCAGCCCGAACTGTTGACACGTTTTGATGAATTTTCATGCTTTCTTCTTGTCTTTTGAATTTTGTATCAAGGATAGTTAAGTATTTACACCCCTAGCAAGACATGTTTAGGGTATTCTAAGTGTTTGGAGTATCAATACTCCTTATCTTGTCTTTTCACAAAAAAACCCACAAACATGTAATCTTTTTTTATTGATGAGTTCTTAAAGATCAAACGTGATCTTTAATAAGTGTTGTTGAGAGTTCCTCGTAGGGTTCTTGAGCCATTTCATTTAGGGCATTCTATTGCTTTGGGGTGACATATTGAATTGTCTACCAAATCAAGAGATTGGTTGTTGTTAAATCACCAACAAAGGTCAATCTAATCTCCCTTGAACCTTTGATGAGTTCTTTTCATTGATTGATTTCTTTGAATGTATGAGCCTTAAAAACCTTCAACCTTCAAGAAATCAACAACATTCTTCATTCACAATTCTATAATCATACTCTTGCACACATGATTTTTTAACAACTTCAAAATCCACAAAAGATGTTACAAGACTCGTAGAAGTAGAAGACATGCTTTCTATAATCAAGGAATTATTATGCCCAAGAAATTCACAAATAGCATCTTGCTCATGAACATTACAAGCATTTCCACAATCATGCTTAGCATTAGAAATCAAGTTTTCATGTTTAAAATTTCGCAATGTATCATCAAATGTAGAGATAAGAGTATACCACGTTAATACGTCAGTTGTTACCATATTGTCCTTGCCTTCCTTCTCCATAAGTAGGAATTCAATTCCTCAAATTTGGGCACAAGAACACTAGAAAATGAATGTTAGAAATGGGGATAGAAATCTCCTTGTTCATGTCGAAGATCAGAACACTCTCTTTTTGTCTTTCTTTCACACAAGAATTTTCATTTTCTTCACTCAAATCTTTTTCCTCAATTATACCCCTTTTTTTTCAATCTCAATCTCATTTTGCCTCTCAAGTTCCCTTTCACTCTCATTTTTCATCTTATTTGAAGACTCTTCCTTCTTTACATTGAACTCTTCCATCATTTTGTTTATCAACAATTGATCATTTTGGATTTTTTCTGGTGTCAATGAATTCAAATTGACTTTTCTTCCATCCTTCTCGAAAGTGTACTTGTGCTTCCAATCATCATATATAGCACCTCTTTCAACTTGCCAAGGTCTCCCTAGCAACAAATGAGTTGCTTGCACAGGAATTACATCACAAAGCACTTCATCTTCATACTTCAATATGGAAAAGGATATCCTATTTTGCTTGTGCACCATAACCTCTTCACCTCATTCATCCTTTGTAGCATATAAGGTTTTGGATGGTCCACACATTTAAGCTCCAATTTATCCACCACATATTGACTTATATAGTTCCCATCACTCTCATGATCAATCATCAAACTACTTATCTTCTCAAAAATGAGGCATCTTGCAAGAAATAAGGTCTTACTTTGATCATCCTCTTCATGAAGTGTCAAATGATCAACAATTTTCTTCACTTCACTAGGAGGCTCTTGGATTTGCACTTTTCCAACAACTTCTTGGGGTCACTTTAACCTTCTCTTCATTTGTGGTGGAGGAATCTTCCCTGCTTGGCATCTTGTCTCCCATGCTGGACAATAAGAAGTTTTATGGCCATATTTATTGTACTTGAAACATTAGAGGTATTCATCTCTAGAGGATTGTGCTAATGTCTCACTCTTGACTCCAAGATTCACCTTCAATCCTTGCACCTTAGGCTTAGGTTTCTCGTCTTTATGCCATACACTTTGCACTCTACGTGATGAAGAAGTAACTAGACTTGAGCTTTCATAAGATCTCCTATATGATGACTACCTTTTCTTCAAATTTCTTTCAACTTGGGTGGCCATTTGTACCATTTCCTCAAGATCAACAAAAAAGTGTGGTTCAACTCTTTCTTTAATCTCCATTCTCAACCCTTTGAGAAATATGGCCGTTGAAGCTTTTCTATCGTTTTTAAGGTTATTCCCCTTCATGTCTAACTCCATTAGTTTTATGTAGTCCCTAACACTCTTAGAACCTTGAGTAGTGGATATGGATCTTTCTCTCCTCGGCCTCTCATCAATTTCAAAGTCATAATAGTCATCATCATATTCCATATGCTCGTCTCCTTCTAGAATAATTCACTTGTTGGCTTCTTCTTCCAATTCTTCCATTTGGCACATACTTCTTTGAAGAACAAGGTTTAGATGTCTCCCATTTTTCTCCATAATAAGTTGCTTAAGTTGGTATTTTAGAAATGATGTACCTACAAAAGAAAACAAGGAAAACAATGAATATATGTATTCCTCACTTCCACTTGTGTATATCACTCATTTTCGCTTTTTCTCACTCAATTTAGCTCATCCCTTATCGCCTCTTTCACTTTGGCTCCTCTTTCAAATTATTAAACAACTCACAAGAACAATGCAAATCACTTAGGCAAGAATACCAAATGATCCACATAATTCAATCAATTGATGATCACCAAACAAGAACCAAGAGAATAGAATTTCAAAAAATAAGGTCAATCAACTCAAGACAAATGAACAGACAATTAGAATCCAAGAAAAATAAAAGATACGCATTTCATCAAACATCTTGAGGACAAAGATTATGATCTCATATTTGCATATGTAATTCAATAATTCAAAGCCTCTGATCTCAAATAAGCATAAACAATAGGCAATTCAATCCCAATTCATCAACAATTCAATCTCTACCAAACAATAGTTCAATAGCACAAGAGATATGAACTTCAATTCAACAAACCTAATGATTTTTCACTAATTTTTTGGCACTTTTGTTCAGAATTTTTTTTAGCTTTTAATCTTTCTTTCTTTTTTTTTTGAGTTTTTCTTTTGTCGAGATAGAGGGTAGAAGTAGAAACACCAAGCACATAAAATTAGCCCTTGTTTTTGGCTTTAGGCTTAACTCCTACAATCACATAGAGATCACAAGAGAAGAACTAATACAAATGTAAAGTGCAAAACACAAATCATCATAAGATTTCAAAGAAGAAAGTATGATCTTAGCACCTATAACAAGAAATCAAGTACAGATAGGCAAACCTTTGATGATTATCTAAGGTCTAATACCAATATTTTATGTGATTCTTGAAAGAAGAAGACTTTTAGAGTTCATTCATTCAAAAATCAATCAAAAGAAATGAAGGACTCATCAAAGGTTCAAGGGTAATTAGATTGACCTTCGTTCGTTGAAGAACAACCAATCTCTTGATTTGGTAGACAATTCAATACCTCACCCCAAATTGATAGTGACAGTTGTGGAGCAAGATCTATCACTACCATGCAATCTATACTATTTGGTGTGCTTGGGGACCTTAGAGATTTGAAGATTGAAGGATCGCAGGAAGAGTTTGCTATAAAAATATTTGCAATTGGATAGAAAGTTTGAGTGTAGTCTGGATATTAAGTTTTAGTTTGAGTGTCATTTGGATCATAACATTGTTATCTATTATGTTATAATGTAATGTACATAGAAGTTAATCAAACAACCCATAACACCTTTACATAATCTGCAACCCTTTAAAAAACAATTTACATAGCTTAACCAAACAATCCATACCACCTTTAAACAACTTGTAACCACATACTCAAATAACCTATATAACTTAGTGAAGCCCATCTAAAGGTACAAGGAAAGTTACGTGGTTTCTAACTTAAGAACATTTTTCATTTAAAGCAGTTTATTAGCAGTCAACAACCTAGACAATGAAATCAAATGGCTTAACTCATACCACATTTACACAACTTGTAACCCCATCAAATGACCCATATGTCTTAGTGAAGACCATCTAAAGGTACAAGGAAAGTTATGTTCCTAACTTAGGAACATTTTTAAGTTAAACGTGGTTTATTAAAAGCCAATTACAACCCAAGCAATGAAATCAAACAACCTCTAACACCTTCACACAACCCGTAACCTATTAAAAAACAACCCACGCGGCTTAATCAAAAAATCCATGCCACCTTTAAGCAATTTGTAACCCCCCTCAAACATATCATATGGCTTTAGCTATAAACCCATATGATTTGATTCAATTGAATTATGGCTAGAATTTCAACATCCATCGATCCAAACCAAGGTCACTCATAATCTGAAATTTTGCCCAAGACTTCAACAAGAGATTCAAACTAGTGACTAATGACCATGATTG
>JAOXNR010023759.1:0-25164 GCA_028571225.1 Parsonsia alboflavescens | reverse complement strand
GATTTGGACTTTTAGATATTCGGGTTGGTACTTGGGTCTGATCGGGTCGGTCTATCCTGGTCATGCCCCCTTTCTCCCATTAATAAGAAAAGTATAAAATAAATATATATAGAATGGGATTAGTGTATTCATATACACCATAAGCATTCCCTAAAAAATATTAAAATAAATAATGATAAAAGGATTAGTGTATTTATACATTATAAGCATTCCCACAAATGGGATTAGTGTATTTATATATTAGAAGCATTAACTAAAAAATAATAAAACAAGTAATGAAAAAGGGATTAGTGTATTATACACTAATTGTCTTTTGTGGTATTTTTTGTAGACTTCAGTACATGTTTTCTCGTCTTTCTTTTTTGTACTACATATTTGATGAAAAATATGAAGGGAAGGCCTCAAACAGACCTTCTCCAAGCATCGATCGGAGGGAGTCTGGAGAGGGTACTAACATTACCTTTTTAGATTCTTAGATAGAAAATGAACATTAGAATCTCTTGTCTGCAGTCACCAATAATGATCTTCGACCTTTACCTCTACTTCATCACACTAACGTCCTCTTCTAATGTACTTCTCACGAACAAAGCAACGAGAATAAACACGATTGAACTACTAGATTTAATCGTGAATATGGTTTTTCTCGTTTTTCGGTTTCTCTGAACTCTCTGTTTGTTTTTTTTTTTTAAGTAGACGCTCTAACAGAAAAAGACTGAACCGAAAGAGAGAGGCATACAATCTAAAAAACCATAGAAGACTTCATGATAAGAGGTCTTCTGGATAAATCAATCTAGTTTTTGAATTCAAAACAAGAGGCCTATCAGAGTGTAACTGAGAAAAATTTGTATAGCTTCAATGAACCTAGAGAAATATAATTCGGTCACATAATTAACTCTTAATCATATTTTGGTTAATTCCTATTCTTGAATTAGCCTAAACAACTTTAGCTAATTACATTTAGGTCCTAAATGAGATACTACCCATTAAGCAATACGTTCTAAATGTGTGACCCAAGAGGTCCTTGTAAAATTGGCATTTGACATAAACGATATTTAATGTCATGCACAATAAGCGGCATCTAGCAACACATTATTGCAATCTAATTAACAAGAATGTCGGTGACAATACAAAACCTTCCGTGATAAAAATAACATGTCTTAATCTCTTTGTCCAGGAAGTCATAATTGAACATGAGTCATGGAACGTGTCATACTCGTAAAGTTCAATATCTCAATTCTCAACCCTGAGTGGAGTAATTAAACCGAATAAGATAAATATCTCATATCTACTTATTTGAGCATGGCCATGCATTTCATAATCTCACTCAACCAAGAATGCTAGACATCACTCTCTTGTTATGTAAGAGGGACAAATCCTATCTTGATCATTCGACATTACACAACACAAATTAGGATATATTCAATACATGCCTTTATCGTCCAATCAGTTAAGAGTGACGTTTAACAATAACGAAGTACGCAATCTTTCATGCAGGAATCTCTGATAACCTCAACTCAAAAGATGAGACATAATTATCACAATGAAATCACTCATGACACTCATATAACAATCCATCAGGTCAATCCAGTACACGATACTCAATGTGTTGCTATGTGATGATTTGATATCTCATTTCCATGACAACTGTTATCAATTAGCACATACTAGTCTCAGTATGTTATTGTTATCCAAATCTCAATAACATTTGACTAGGGACGTTTTTAAGAATAGAAACAAATGTTATTGAGATACAAAATTATTGAGATTTGGATAACAATAACACAGGTACTAGTAATTTATTAAATGAAACACAGGTATAAAAGTAAATTATATAATGATAAAAATAGCATCATGATACAAAGTTATGCTATCTCAGTAAAATCATCATATGGTCTTAGGGCATATCCAACAAAATTTTGGATTACATAACAATGGCTGATTCAAGCTTTCAATCCGTAGATATGTGGCTTTACCTCCTTGTCATTTTTGTATTTTGCTTGGTCTCTATGGTGGATAAAGGACAGGGTAAAATGGCTAAGGATGACAATGAGCAGATCGTTCATATAGGACCTTACAGTGATAATTCAGATCCTAATGTCATTCTGCATTGTATTAGGTATGGATACAAAGGGTTAAATTCTGATAAGTCATGTATTGATGAAGACAATTCGGAGTTGGCGGCATTTTATGTTAGGCCAAAAGCTAAGTGTTTTCTAGAGAAAACAGATACTCGAAATTGGCTTTTGATTGGGGGGGGGGGGGGGAGGATGGGGGTGTGCCATAGTATAAAAGGAATAGGCTAAAAAGTTAGATTTAAAAAAGCTTAGGGAAACTTATGATATTCCTAAAGATTGGAGTTTAGTGCAACCTATGTCAGATGATAGGGTGAATCGGTCATTACCCGATATAATTGCGTGCTACGTAGCTCAATTAAAAACCAGCCTTTTGTTTAGAGATATGTGTAGGTATTTTAACATACATTTAAGTCAAATGTTACCTAATGTGATTGGGTCAACCATAGGTTTTATAATATACTGTAGGGCTCTCAACAATATTTTTGCTTAGAATTACGAAGGAAATTTTTTACTTTTGTATAATACAACTAAAGGAAGGAGTTTTTTAGTTTTTTAGTTTTTTCTTTTTTAATCTAAATGTAAATGTGTATATATGAAAATCAAAATGTACAAAGTACTCGGGCATACCCATGGGGCCTCTATACAATGGATAGCTAGAACTAACTGCCATATCAAGAGGGATCAAAACATAAGGATACAAGGCATAAAGTACCCTATATACTTGTGTTTTGATCTGAAAGCAAATAGATACAATATTGGGCTTAATGCCCACAAAAATCAAGTAGTTCCTAGCCTTCCAAACAAAATAGACAGTGGTAATGAGAGCCAACCGTCTGAGTTTTAGTCTCCAAGTTGTACCTCTAGCCTAGTTCTTGATCCACTTGATGCTTAAAGCTAGAGTAGACATGCTTCTAGTTACCCCTATCCATGTTCGTATATTTCCCCACACAGCCTGCTCGAAAGGACAAACAAAAAATAGGTGCATATGTGACTCATCCTCACCATCACACAATCGGCAAGTGGAGGCTTGATGCAAAAACAAAAGTCTATCCAAGGTGGAAAGCTTTCTATGGACTGCAAGCCAAGTGATGAAGGACAATTTAGGAGGAATCCATGTTTCCCATACAATCAAGTTCCATACTACCTTGCTCTTGTGAGGTTGGAAAGTAGTCATATGCAATCCTTGTGTTGATCTTGTTGCCCATAACAAAGCCCTGAATCCTTGTGAATGAGGGTCCCCTTTTCCCTTTAAAGAAGCCACAAAGAGAACCATTGACTTGGATGGAGAATGAGGCATAGGAAACACATTCCATTATCCAAGCAATGAAATTTGGCGGAAAGTCTAATCCCACAAGAGCACTCCTCAAGAAGTCCCAAGAGATAGAATCATATGCTTTCCTCAAGTCGACCTGAAGTATGCATCTAGGAGAAGCCCTCTTCCTCTTGAATTCGAAAACCAATCCTTGGGCAAGGTAGATATTCTCCATGATGCATCTCCCCGCCCCCCACCCACCCACAAAGGTGGCTTGGCTATCATCAATGAGCCCCTGCAAAAGTGGTGCAATCCGATTGGCAAGGATCTTCAAGATGGCCTTGTATAATGCATTGCAACAAGAGATGGGCCTAAAGTCCCTAATAGAGGAAGCATGAGAAGATTTGGGAACCATGGCAATAATGGCATGATTAAGTTACTTGAGTAACTTTCCCGAGGCAAAGAACACTTGAACCACTCCATACACATTACCACCTACAATCCCCCAAACCTTGTTGAAGAACCCCAAAAGAAAACCCATCCGGACCTAATGGTTCTTGTCATCCATGTCCCAAATAGCCTTCTTAATCTCAAAGTTTTGCACCCGCTCATAAAGGCTCAACCAATGAGAATGACCAAGGTGCGGCCCTAATAAAAAGACCTCTGGATCAATAGTGGAAGTGGGATGATGAGTGCCCAGGAGTTTGGTACAGAAGTTCACAAACTCTTGCCCCACCTCCTCATAACTTTGTGTCACCAAACCATCACTCTTCATAATTGCCGCAATGTGGTTCCTCTTAACAAGGTCATGGAAGAACTTGGTGCCTTTGTCCACAGTATTTAGATAAACCCCCTTTGCCTTTTGGACAAAGAATGGCCTCTCGGCTTCCATTAAATATGAAGGTCTTCTTTCTACGCTGCAACACCTTACCCCTCAACACACCATCTTGTTGTCTATCATGAAGTTCACTTTAGGCTTGTTCCAATTCCTATTCTACTTCTTTGACTCTAGAAGAAATATGTGAGAAGTGAAGACAATTAAGGGTTTTGAGGGGGCCCTTAAGACACTTAAACTTCTTACATATCTTGAATTATTCCATCCCATGCCAAGTATTACTCTATACCGATTCAACAACCAAATCAAAGTCCTCATGAGAAGTCCACATATTTAAGATTTGAAAGCTCCTAGATGGCATATGACTAGCATGCCCAATGGACACCAAGCAAAGAGTATCGTCCAAGAGAATCCCCATAGGCAAGAAATTAGCATAAGAATCAACATGCAAATTACTCCACCCCGCATTAACTAAGGCCCCGGTCTATCTTACTCCACACATTCCCATTAGTCCAAGTAAACCATGCATCAATAGAGTGTAAATCAACAAAACCATGCACCATACAATAGTCCACAAAATCAAGCATTTCAGAGGAAGTAAAATCCACCCCATTTGACCTATCGTGCATATAGAGCACACTATTGAAATCAGCCAAAACAAGCTATGGAAGAGACGACATAACCAAGGAATCCACGAACCCCCACATAGCATGTCTAAAGACAACAAAATGCAAGCCTCAGACAAATCTAACAGAGAATGAGATAGAAGTCACCTTGGTATGGATGCATTGGGGAGAAACCTCATGGACCTCCATTGTCACCAAAAAGTTGTTCGCCATGTTCCATCCCTTGAGTGAAGAATTCATCACCTTCCCAACTATAGAAGTCTTCATCTTTGTCTCCAAAATTGCCAAAACATCCACTTTATGTTGGGGAATAAAGTGTGTGACACCATTTTTCTTTAGGTGATGTGATTTTCTGGTAGGTTGAAGGGATAATTTCACACACAATCATCAAACCAAATCTATATAAAAGAAATGACTCATCAAAGGTAAGTCTTGGGAGATTAGGTAGAAATTTGTAGATTTAACTACAAAAACCAACCTTTTGATTTGGAAGACAACTCAATACCTCACCCAAAGTGATTGAGAGCCCAAGGTTTAGTGACTAAGAACCCTAAAGAGGATGTTCTAGAACACTTCACAAAGATCAATTTGATCTTGTGTTTGGAAAGGTTTTCCCAAAGGAAAGTTTTCTGTTTTGTCTCTCAAAGTTGTACTTCAAAATGGCCGAAACAAAGAGTCTTTTTACTTGCTAAAACCCTAAACTAAACTTAACAAAAGGCTGGGTGAAAAGGCTATAAAAATTACAAGAGAAAGAATCTAAAAATGGACCAAAATGCAGAGTTTCGGTTGTACTGTCGCTCAGAAGAAATAGCTGTCCCGCACCGGCTTCAAGACCAAATGCAGTGCCGGATACCTTCTGGAAATGTCACCAAGGTTGCTTTGCTAATCCGGTGCTAGATGGAACTGATCAGGAGCCGGATGTTCTGTTTTTCCAACTTTGTTTCTTCTTCATTTGCCCTCAGTTCCATGCTTTATCTTGGCTTCAATTAGGCCTTCATCTACTAGCTAACTTCATGGAACATGGCTTTCATCTTGTAGTTGTCCTCCCTTGATCCTCAAACCATACTCTTTCTCGGAATGCCTTGTTGTACCTTCCTCAAAGTCTTGGATTGAACTTTCATTCCATAACTTCAAATCATCCTTTCCATCTTCAAGTTTACTACACCCCCCCCCCCCCCCCGAGCATGGCTTTGAAGTCAATCCTTTCTTCCTTGTTTTGGACAAAATCCATCAATGAATTTCGTTCTACTCGAGATATTATACTTGTGTATGAAATACAAGTCTTTGTTCATAGCTTCATTGAGTAGCGTCCTGGGATATCCCTCATTCCCCCTCACTTCAAAAGGATTCGTCCTCGAATCTTCAAAGTCCTACATAGAGAGAGAATGATCACTAACATATATTGAAAAATTTAAAGAATGCTTACCCAAGAACTTCAAGTTAGCCTTCTTGAAAGTTATAAGTTGATAATTCCTTACCAAACCCTTCTTCGGAGGTGGTGGTTTCTCCTCATTAGATTTGTATTCCTTCTCTCTTTCAAGGAGCTCATTAAAAGAAATAATATAGACAAGGAATACTAGCCATTTAAGACAACCAAGAAACCAATTTCTATCATTTAAAGCATCTGACAATAAGGCATCAAATCCCATAAGGCATATGACAAGGAATACAAACTCATTTAGACAACCAAGAAATAACGTTTTATCATTTAAGCATAAGACAAAAGAAACAACACAAGATAAAATTCCCATTGGTCTATGAAGCCATAAACGATGAAAGAAAGGTTCTCTAAATATTGCATTCAAGCCTAAAGAACTCAAATGACAATCCCTTAACATATTATACACATCCCCTAAAAATAAAACATCAAGATAAGGATCATTATTCTCTTTCAAAAATAGGGGTTATCTCCAAAAATTTTCAAAATCTCAACATATCTCTATTCTTGGCACAAAACTCAAACCATAACATCATGTAATTCCACCAATCATGCCAAATAAAGAAGAAGCACATAGTAAGCTCTTTGATTTCACCCTCATAGAGTTCAACTTCATTAAAAATCAACTTCTCAACATAAATAATCTTTTCACAAGATATGAACAAGAAAGCTCAAACAATTATAGGCTTCTTTTTCATATGTAGTCCTAACACATGCTTTTTAAACAAGAAATTCAAGATTCTAGGACTAACATATCTCACAAATTCTACTTCTTGATTTTCAATATTCAACAACTTAAAGACATTATGCTTGGAACAAACAAGAATGCATAAGATACCCATTCTAAGTATATTACCATGAACATCATAAGCTTTGAATCTATGAATTTCAAGAAAATATGAAAGCCTAGCACTCATGTTGTTATATAAATCAAGAAACTTGAAAATTTCAACTAAGTTTAACCCTTCAACATGATATGCTTCATTAACAAGCTTATTCAAGCAATTACCCTCAGTGAACAACAATTTTATCCTCATGGGAATCAAAATGTAGTACAACTCAAACAAGATAAATAAGAACTTAGAATCAACAATGAGTATGTATAGTAGGCCACAAGGATACAAGTTATCATCGATAAGCATAGCATCAAAGATCCACAATAATCGATGATCTAAAACAAACGTCAAACTTTCATTCTTGTGTGTCCCAACAATATACTTCGAAAAGAAGTTAAAGCAATTCCATTCACAAGAATATATCTCCAAGTTGGTTCTATAAGACAAAATAGCCCACAAGTAATACATAGAATTCATAGGCATACACAAAGCATTTTCTCCAATCAAGAACCCAATATGCTTATAGAATTCACCATATCTAACTTGTCTCAAATCATTAAGTTCATCACCATAAGCATGCTCATTCATAAGTAATTCCCTAACGAGATTAAGATCTAGTATTTCATTCAAAAGGCCCTTAGAGTTTTGCCACTTACGTCCACAAGCATGAATCTCACTTCTAGTCCCATATTCAATCACATATGACTCCTTCACAAACTTAAAATACATGAAAGCTTTAACAAGACTTAAAAAAGTATAAGACTCACTTTCTCTCAACATGGAATCATTATGCTCAAGAATTTCAATAATAGCATGTTGCTTATGAACATCATAAGCATTTCCACAATCATATTTAAGAATAGAAAACATATGCTCATGCTCATAATTCAACAATTTATCACCAACAGTAGATATAAGAGAGTACCACTTTAACATAGCACTCATCATCTTGTTGTCCTTGTCTTCCTTCGTCTTGCTTAGGGCTTCAAAGTCTTGCATCCTAGACAAGGAGATAATAGAAAAGGAATGGTCAATGTTAGAAGTAGGAATATAATTCTCTTTCTTCCTCACTAGTGCAGTCTCATTTTCTCTTTCTTTTTCAAGTGAGCTCTCGTTTTCTTTTCCCTCATTTTCTTTTTCTCTTTCAATTTCATTCTCATGCTCACTCTCATTTTTTACTTCGATTGAAATTTCTTCTTCTAAAATGAGAATCTCTTTCTTCACTTCATGGGACCCTTGGACTTGCTCATTTTCAACAACTTCTTGAAGACCCATTTCGCCTTTAACTTCATTTGTAGTTGAGATGTCTTCATTTTTAGGCTTCAAGTTCTCCCATGTTGGATAATGTGGTCTTATGGCCACCTTCTTTGTACTTAGTTGATGAAGAAGTAAATAGACTTGAGTTTTTATAAGATGACTTTCTTTTCTCCACTCTTCTTTCAACTTGGATGGCCATTTGTACCATTTCCTCAAGATCAACGAAAAGGTGTGGTGCCTCTTTCTTTAATCTCCTTTCTCAACCCGTTGAGAAATATAGCCATTGAATGCTTCTCTATCCTGTTAATGTTAGTTCCCTTCATGGCTAGCTCCATTCTTTCCAAGTAGTCCCCAACACTTTTGGAACCTTGAGTAGTGGATAAGTAACTATCCCTCCTAGGCCTCTCCTCAACTTCAAGGTCATAATAGTCATCATAATTTACTTGTTGTCTCCTTCTTCCAACTCTTCCATTTGGCACATACTCCACAGAAAAACAAGGTTCATATTAATCTTCCCTTCCTTCTTGTTGCACATGTCTTCTAGGAGTTTTAGGTTGGAGCTTATCTAACCTTCTTTCAAAGTTATCAACCCATGAGTTCAAGTCCTTTCTCATGTCATTCATGTTGTTTGAAATTTGCTAGATTCGTTCCAAGATGGTGAACATAAGAACTTTATCCTTCTCACTAACAACAACATTTGATGAAGAAGATATTCCATTTGTCATGATGAACCTATAAAGATAAACAAGAAAAATAGGGAGTGTTGCACTTCTCTTGTCACTCATGTATCACTCTTTCGTTGGCTTTTTCTCGCTCTATTGATCTAACCCTTAATGTCTTTTTCCACTCTAGTTCTTACTCAACCCTCAAGAGCAATGGCCAAATCACTTAGGCAAAAAGCATCAAATTGATCCACACAAATCACTTAGTTGATTAATTGAAGGTAATCAAATAAGAGTCAAGGAGATAGTGTTTCAAAGAAAAAGGTCAACCAATTCAATACAAAGAGTAATTCACTTGGAATCCAAAGAAATTCTCAATTAGGCATTTTATCGAACACCTAGAGGGCAAGGAACATGTGAACCAATTTTTCAATGAATTCAACGAACCCAATTCCGTTGATTTTCAAATTGATAGAAAGTAAGCAAATCAGCACAATAGAATCCCATTTCAAGTTCAACTCTGACAATTCCAATAAGATTAAACAAGAAAGCTCTCAAGTTCAAGTTTTTTTTTTTGTCTTTCAAGCACAATGCTGTTTTTTCTTTTTCTTTTTGATAGAGACATAGATGAACACTAACAAATGGAACTCAACCCCAACTGGGTTTTAGGTCTAATTCCAAACAACATAATGGTTCACAAGAGAAGACTAAGATAGATGCAAAAGGAACAAACAACGAACACAAACAAGATCATAGGGTTTTCAAATAAGAAAAATATGACCTTTAACAATTAAAATAAAGAAAGTAAGTAAGATAGTCAAACCTTTGATGATAAAGATGATGTGATTTTCTTGTAGGTTGAAGGGTTAATTTCACACACAATAATCAAACCAAATCTTTATAAAAGAAAGGACTCATCAAAGGTACGTTTTGGGAGATTAGGAAGACCTTTGTAGATTTAACTACAACAACCAACCTCTTGATTTGGAAGATAACTCAATACGTCACCCAGAGTGATTGAGAGCCCAAGGTTTAGTGACTAAGAACCCTAAAGAGGATGTTCTAGAACACTTCACAAAGATCAATTTGATCTTGTGTTTGGAAAAGTTTTCCCAAAGGAAAGTTTTTTGTTTTGTCTCTCAAAGTTGTATATCAAAATGGCTGAAACAAAGCTTCTTTATACTTGCTAAAACCTAAACTAAACTTAACAAAAGGATGAGTGAAAAGGCTGTAAGAATTACAAGAGAAAGAAGCTGAAAACAGACCAAAACGTAGAGTTCCGGTTGTACTGTTGTGCAGAAGAAAGGGTTGTCCGGCGTCGGCTTCAGGATCAGATGCAGCGCCATATACCTTCTTGAAATGTCGCCAAGGTTGCTTTGCTGATCCGACACCGGATGGAGCTGATCATGCACCGGATGTTCTATTTTTCCAGCTTTGTTCTTCTTCATTTGCCCCTTGGTTCCATGCCTTGTCTTGGCTTCAATTGGGCCTTCATCTACAAGCTAACTTCATGGAACATGGCTTCATCTTCTAGTTGTCCTCCCTTGATCCTCAAACCATGCTATTTCCCAAAATGCATCCTTGTATCTTCCTCAAAGTCCTAAATTGAACTTGCATTCCATAGCTTCAAATCTTAATTTTCATCTCCAAGTTTACTCCCCTAGCCCCCTCCCCCCCAAGCATGCTTTTGAAGTCGATCCTTTCTTCCTTGTTTCGGACAAAATCCATCAATGCCTTCATCATTCTACTGAAGATATTATACTTGTATATGAAATACAAGTCTTCATTCATAGCATCATTGAGTAGTGTCCTGGGATATCCATTGTTAGGGAATGGTTAACACCCCTAATATGCCATAACACTATCCTCATGAAGGGCTAGGCCTTATTTGATTTCCTTCTCTCGGCCCTCCACCTCCTTCCCACCCTTCTTGTTCTTTTTTTTCTTCTTCCAATCCTACTTAGTGCCTAGATCAATCCCAACATCCTTTCGGACGGCCTTCTCCACCACCATGGCCTTTCTCCTCTCATCCCTCCTTAGGGCTATCAGCCACCTTTTCCTTGCCACTAGGCGAGGTCTTCTTAGGGTGGGAAGACTCAATGATACTGATGCCTTTATGCTCTTCTCTCCTTGCGTCGGCTTGGTTGCCCTCAAGACCCAAGGCCTTCCCTTTTGCTTCATCCTAGGTCTTCTTGATCTTCTCCTCCCTTACTTTGTCCACAACGGTCTCCTTAGCCTTGATCTTCTCCTTCGTGTTCCACTCTCCAACAACATGAATGAAGGAATTGCACTTGCTACAATACCATGGTTCATGCTCATACACCACTTTTTGTTGGAAGGTGGATCCGGTGAATGGATTCTGCACGACCACAACTCTAGTAAGGGGTTTGGAGAGATCCACCTCCACCAAAAGTCTCGCAAAATCCTTCCTTTCCCTTGAGAATGTTCACACATCGATGGTGATAGAAGTCCCCACTTTAGAGGCAATGATGCTAAGGGACAGTCAAACCCAATGGGAAGGAGAAAGCTTGGGGAAGTTCACCCAAAATGGGATGGTCCTCATGGCACCACTATCAAAATCAAAGAATGGTGGCATGGCCTTGAGAACTAGGGGTCAGCCATAGAGAGCATAGGGCCCCTTTTGGAGCAGTCCATCTATACCCCCTCCTTGTCAAACGAGAACACCATCCATCCACTCTCATGAAAATGAAACTTGCAAGGCACTTTCCAAGTCTTTGTCAAGGCATGAATGGCCCCATTGTGAAAATCTACCCATCACATATCCAATCAAAGAGAACCCCTAAACTTTCATAACACTCATCATGTGATGCATGGATAGCTCGACCATCTCGATGTCTTGATTCATGACCTCCAACTTAATCCCCATGTCAAGCTAGCCCTTGTTTTGCCTTTCCCTCAGCATTTGTTTCTAGAACCTCTTAACCTTGATGTTACTAATGGCTGGAAGAAGATTGTGCACAAACATTTCCTTACCCTCCTCATTGAATCTGATGTGCTTGCTCGCTGTCACATTAGGCTATGTCATAGAACCTGACTCTACTTGGGTGCCCTGTTGCACCTCTTGTTACCCCATAGTGCACTTCACTAGTCACATCGTGCTCGTGCCCAGTTATACCTCCAGCTGCCCTTCAATGTGTGCCACCGATCCCGTCCAGTCACCTGTGCCGCACCATGCTGTCACCCACAGGACCTCTCAGTGCAGGACTAGGCAGTAGCGGTCAACCCCTGCGTGCTTCCACCATTCCATCCAAGATCCATGTTCATTTATGCCCAAAGAATCTACTTCAACTAAAGGCCCCTCTTGACCACCACTAGAAGAATTGATCAAGTTTCCCACCATTCTTACAATTCAAATTTCAAATTGTAAGATAATCACCCTTCTTGCCTCAGGAGTTCTGCCACCAAAATCGATCCAGCATTTTCTTCTTCTAGCTCGATAGGCTGTAAACCCAATGCACGATGCCATACCTGATCCGCAAACTTGACCTCGATCAACCCCATGCCTTAAAAACCCTATAGACCACCACCTGAAAACCAGTCTGCGCCAAGAAATGCAGAAGGAGGAATTGGACCGAAATCAAACGATCTCTTAAATGCACCCAAAATTGAACTTTAATGTAATAGGAACTAGTAATATTTGATGCAAACAACCATAAGAACGGCAATCTAAATGTTGGAAGGGAGAAAAGCACTCTGATCTAGGCCAAACAAGGTTCGATCGAGAAAGGGGAATTGAGAGCTTCTCTTTATAACTTCTATCTCCAAAATAAAATAAAAGTAAATGTAATCAAAGAAATAAGAATTGAACCCATGAACTTTGGAATGATAGATAAAGCTTTTACCAATAAGAAGATGGGCATGACTTTTTGAATGCCAAGGTGGAGAGAATAGTCTTGGATTCCTTCTTCAGTTCTCATCAGTGTAAAAACATGTAACAAAGGCTAGCTTTACCTACTATTGTGGAGATGTATCAACAATGTTTGGATGCTATTGATGTTCACTATCTGGAGTTTACATTTCCTTAATCATATTCAACAGTTCATGGGTAAAATTCCAACACGGCCAAAATATCCATGGGATGAAGGATTTTCTCTTCAAGAGGTCACAAGACGGTTTCCTTCTCCTGAACCTAATTTTGAAAGTGAAGAAGAAGAAGAATCACAAGGTTTCGATGCTTATTTAGCAGATTCTAATGAAGAGAAGAAGGGAGATGAGGAAGTTGCAGATGGAATAACTAATGATCTAGAAGATGAAGAATATTCAGAAGTCACTCCAAATGGGGAGAAAGAAAATGGTGATGTAGAGGTAAATCAAGCCTCTGCTCCCATATCTATGGAGCCAAGCATCTTAGAAGTAGAGAAGTCTTCTAGAGATAGGCCAAAGCAAGTGTAACCTTCCCAGTTTTTATGTTATCTCTGTTTTCTATTAAGTCTTTTTTAGATATGTAGTGGTGAGGGATGGGTTTGAAGTGTAAGTATGAAAGATGGAAGAATTTTTTGTAGTAATGAACTATGGTATTCGCCAATGATTTTAATATTGTGTTTTGTGTTTTATGTTTTAACATTTGTGCTTTTCATTGAAATATTTCCAAATAAAATGACTATAGGATTTGGCCAACTTGTTGGAAAATATCAAGCACTTTATTGAATGTGGATAAAGAAATAAAGTACAAGGAATAAAATGAATTAAAATTACACCAAGGATAAAAATTTCTCAGATTTTGTGCATTTCAAGAACAGGCAACATGTTGGAAATCCATGGCTTTTAGCCGGTAACTACAATTTCTATTGTCCTTTACCACAATATATGGTCCTTCCCAAGTTAGATCAATCTTGTTTGTTGAATCTTGTCTACTCACCTCATCTTTTCTAAGTACCAAATCACTTGGCCGAATAAGCATTGGTTTGACCTTCCTACTTAAATATGCTGCCAATTGTCTCTTGTATAATGCCTTCTTTGCCGTTGTATTGTTTCTTATGTATTCAAGTAAGTTGAAGTTTTCGACTAACTTTGCATCATTTGATTCCGCATCAAAGTAGTCTAGCTACACTGAAGGATTGCTAATTTATACTGGAATCGATGCATCTATACCGAAATACAAATTGAATGGTGATTCTTTAGTTCTAGAGTTTGGTGTAGTTCTGTAGGACCTTAAAACATTGGGTGACTTATCTACCCATTTGGCTTTAGCTTGATCCAACCGTTTCTTGATTCCTTGAACTATGATAAGATTGCTTACTTTTGCAAGGCTGTTTGTTTGTTGATAGCAGACAGAACTATACCAGTGCTCAATCTGTAATTCTTCACAAAATTCTTGGAACTCCTTGGCTTTAAATTGTGTTCCATTATCTATGATTAGATTTCTTGGTACCAAACCTTGTAATAACATCTTCCAAAAAGAATTCTTTCACTTTGTGGGCTGTAATTGAAGCTAATGACTTAGCTTCTATCCACTTTGGGAAGTGATCGACCACAGCTATAAAAAATTCTCGACCTCCTACTACTTTTAGGAATAGTCCAACCAAATCCATGCCTCATTGACAAAAGGGAATGGGGTTATTCAAAGAATGTAACTCAAAACTAGGCATGTGGTGTAAGTTGTCATGGATTTGGAATTTACAACATTGTCTCTCCAAAGTTCTACCGTCAGCTTCCATGTTTGTTTAAAAGTATCCAGCTCTCATGATCTTTCTTGTAAGTTTGCGGGATCCAATGTGAGAACCCAAATACCTTCATGAATCTCTGAAAGGATGTAGTTTCCTTCTTCGGTCTTAACACACTTGAGAAGCATCCAAGAGAATGCTCTACTTATCATTCACTAACACATATTGTGATTCTTACTTCATTTGGATCTAATGGGAGTGTGTCATCTTGAATATATTGTATGAATGGATACATAACCTTTGTCAGTAGTGATAGTAAGAATTTCCTCATTATCAATGATATTTTGTTCAAAGGCTCTATCCATGTACCATCTATGTTCTCATCTTCGTTGATTTTGGACAATGTATTGGCCAAAGTGTTGTTCTTTCTTAGGATGTGTTCTACCTTGATGTATTTGGAGGGCTCTAAAAGCTTATGAGATTCAGTCATGTATTTTTTTCATATTTTCTTCTCGTGCTTCATATTCTAAACTTATTTGAGCAGCAGCAACCAGACTGTCGGTTCAAACCAACAAATTATCAAATTTTAGAGAGTCGGCTACAATTAGATCAGAAAAGAGAGCTTTATAGTCTGATTCATTGTTGCTAAGTGGAAAATTATATTTCAAAGCATAAGGGAATTTTGTACCATCACGTTAAATCAAGATGAATCATGCTCCCTTGTTCATTTTGGTTGCTGATCCATCCATATAAAGCATCCAACAGTCCTTTAGAGGACAAAGATCCTATGAGGACATCTGTTTTCTCTGTTGTGTATTCTGATATGAAATCAACCAATTCCTATGTCTTTATGGCTTTTTGTGGGCTGTATTAGATATCATATTCTAAAAGCACGATTGCCCACTTCATCAATCAACTAGCCGTATCTAGCTTGTGTAAAATGTTCTTGATAGAAACACTTGTCAGAACATTAATTGTATGTGGCTGAAAATATGTCTTAAGTTCTCTTGCAATCATAATATAAGAAAAAACATGTTTTTCTAAACAGGAATAACGAGTTTTGACTCCCTATAGAATATGATGTGTAATAGTCCGGTTTAAAGTGAGTACCCCTCTCAGCACATAAAACGGGACTGATAGCCACATTAGAGATAGCCATGTAAAGTAAAGTTTCTCCTAATGTAGGTGGCGAAGCCAAATGAACTTTTAACTGGTCAAAAGCAAGTTGCCATTTTGCATTCCAAATAAAAGGCTTAAGTTTCTTGATTACCTAGTAGAACGGGATTGCTTTCTCTCCCAACAGAACCTAAAATCTGTTTAAAGCAATGATTTAGCCTGTGAGTCGTAGCAGCTCTTTTGTGTGGTTTGTTTTTGCATGTCCATGATGGCTTTAATCTTTGCTGGATTGGCTTCAATTCCATGATTTGAGATCATGAATCCCAAGAATTTGCCTACTTCAACTCCAAAAGGGGATTTAGCTTCAATCCATATTGTTGCATTGTGATAATAATTCCTCTGAATCTGTGACGATGTCGACTGGTGTGGTGGATTGGATAAAGATATCATCTATATATGCTTCTTGTCCAATCTGATTGACGAGCATGCAGTTGATTATGTCTTGGAAATTGGCTTGCACATGCTTCAAGCCAAAAGGCATGCTGGTATAATAGTATAGGCCTTTTGGTGTGATAAATGATGTCTTGTCTTCATCCTAATTTACCATCTAAATTTGATGGTATCCTTTATGTGCATCAAGAAAACATAAAAGGGAATACCTGACTGTAACGTCCACCATCTGATCAATGCGTGGCAATGGAAATGGCTTCTTCAAGATTGCTTTGTTCAAAGAGGTAAAATCAACACAAACTCTCTAAAAACCATTCGACTTCAGCACAATTACTAGATTTGAGATTTGATAATCAAGTAGGAAATTGAACTCTTCATATGATTCCTGCTTGAGGTAGTTATGGTACTTCCTTTTTCAATGCTTCTTGTTTTTTTGGGTGCTCAAAATCTTCTTTTTTGCATCGTTGGCTTCACTTGAGGGTCTACTCCGAATTTGTGTTCGGCAAAGTGTCGGGGGATGGAACCCATGTCATTATTGTTCCATGCAAAGATAGACTTGTATTTCTTCAATAACTCCACCAATTCTTTCTTTATAGATGAAGGGAGTAATCGGCCAACTTTTACCTCTTTCGGGATTGTGAGTAACAATCAGGAATTCTTCCAATTCGGTGGTAGGTTCAAGACATTTTCCTTTAGCCGATACTCCATCATCTTCCACAGGGGTGGGGACCTGTGAAATGGTCATCATGTAACAAGTGTAGGTCGTTTGCATGTCTCCCTTGATAGATCTAATAAGTGTCCACCTTCACCTTCATCATATTCAATTCAGATCGTCCCCAAATAATATTGTATGCAGTTGGGGAATCCACGATAATAAACTCTGCATTCTTTGATATTGTTTTGCCTTTTGGTCCCCAAGTAATAGGAAGACTAATGGTTCTCAATGCACAAATTATTGCACCTGAAAGGCCGATTAATTGGATTCAGCCAGTTTTGTTCTCAACGTCTTTCAACCCCATTTTTTGGAAAGCTTTATAATAAATGATGTTGGTCAAGCGACCAATATCTATCAAAACTCTTTTCACAATGCAATTGGCAACCATAAGTGCAATGACTACTGGGTAATCATCATTAATGGTCGAACCTTTCATCCTTTCTGTGAATGGATTTCATTGACCCTTGAAATCATATCTATCACCTTCCGGAGTTCTTGTGTGGATGTGGCAAGTATGGGTTCGGCTGATTTGTCATTGGTCCATGACAGATGTTCATTAACTCTGCCAAGTAACCCTTCTCTATGGCCGATTCAATTTCTTTCTTCAAGGAAAGACACTCATCAGTCACATGCCCTGGTTCTTTATGATAGTGGCAATATTTGTCCATACTGAGTTTCTCAATTGGAACATTAATTGGCCTTGGTGGCTGCAAAATTCTCAAGTGTTCCACCCATTGAAGAATGATAGATCGAGATGTATTGAATGGATTATATGTTCCAGGCTGCAAATGTTGTTTTGTTGGTTTCGTTCAGATGTGCGTTGCAGCCAAGAACTAGATTGTGCAGGGGGTAGTGGGGCACCATGTACCGTAGGCAGTGGTGTTGGTGCTGTTGGTGGTGGATGATAAAAAGTAGTTGAAATTGTTGTCGGAACATGATAAGAAGTGGCCGATAGTCATGGAGCATGATAAGATGTGGCCGAATATGTTGCTGGAGCATTGTAATGTGGTGCTTTGTTTGACTGGTATGATGATGTTGGCCTAGAAATTGTTGCAGTCCGATGTGCATTGTTGTTTTTGAGGAAAAGACTTTCTCAATGGAAAATTAGTTGTATGAGACCTACTATCATAACCAGTCATTCTGTAACCTTGAGCTTGCATTTCCTTCTCATATGCCTCATCTTTATTCTGATCAACTTCATCACCTTTGATCCATTTGTAAACTTTGTCGAGGAGCTCTCGGATTGTTTTTGGCTGTCTGATGTTTAGCTTGCGAGAATATGGTCCTGATGAAATAGCATTGTAGAAGGCTTCTAAGTGTGTTTGTTTTGAACAACTCTCTACTTTCGTAGATTCATTGAACTGCTTTAAAAATTGAGCCAATGTTTCTGTTAGGAGTTGCCTCACATATGCAGATGAGCTAGAGCTTTCTTTGGAGCACGTCTTTCATTGAAATTTTGCAAGAACATATTTCCCATCTGTGTGAGTGATGTGATGGAACTGACTGGAATAATAGCATACCATTCTGGACATTTGGTTGTTAAAGTGTTCCCGAAACATCTACATAATGTCATATCATCCGCCTGATGCATGACCATCAAGGTTGTGTAAGATGTTAGATGAGCTTCGAGATCCGTCGTTCCCTTATACTTCTCCATTAGTGGTGGCTTGAAGTGTTTGGCAAAACGATCTTTTTGATATTCCTTGCACAAGTGGTTTTTTGCCTGCACGTTCCATGTGGGTATCGGCGATTGTGTCTGTGGATCTTGTTCACAAGGTTGATTAGAGATGGTGGTAAATGCACCTTCTGGATAATAATTAGTCAGCTCCGAATTCTTGAAAATATGAGGGATGACATGACAATGTGGAGGAATTTCCTGATCTTTTGACTGACCTTTAAATGATGGTTCTGCATTTGTTGGTCGATGGGTAGAGAGTCTGAGTCTTGGATACTTCATCTCTGTTTACTTCATTGTTTCTTCTATTTCTTTTGATTTTCTTTCTTTTCTCTTTCCTCAAATTCTTTGGAGCGCACTCTTCAACGTCTTTCTATTGAAATATTCCCGAATCTCTTCTGTATGTTTACAAAAAATATGCATGTTCTCCTGCAGCTGTCTGTTGTTAAACTTCATTATCGATTTTATGGACCTATGGAACGATCGATTCCAAGTCGCTTGATGAATCTTCAGAATTCTATGGTGTTAGTTCAGGATCTACATGCTGTCTTGATCCCACTAGGAACTGCTTTTGAAGCTTGTCTAGGCATGGGAACCAAAACACTTTTTCTTTTCGTTCAGTTTGTTTTTTCATTGATTTCCATTTTTCATTGTCTCCATTGTTAACAGGGATGTCTCCTTGAGGATCTATGGGCGGGTATGTCTAAGAATTTCTATGAGAAAAAAGGAGAGATTTGGATAAGGAATGGTGGGGGCCGAATGATGTAGCCGGAATTTGTCCAGTATAGGCAGGTCGGACTCCGACAAGATCACTATATAAGCCATCTAAAAAACCAACTAGGGAGGGGACAACTCCCAATATCTTGCTCCAATGATAAAGTCAGATAAGATTTGAGAGAATCAAAGCAATTGCTAAAAGTTAGGAAAAGAGAGAAAGTGGAAGATACTATTATCTTAATTGTGACCCCTTCTATAGACCATAATAGTTTAGACAGTTTTTATCTTTAATTCGACATGGGATTGAAGTAGAATACCTAATTCTATTTAAATTAATATTTCCTTATACTACTTTATATAGAAAACTATAAACTAAATACGTATGAAATAAGATTAGTGTATTTTTACACTATGCCTTGGCAGACAAAGTGATTCAAAGATCATTTCAAGCTCCATCAATTAGACTACAAATTAAAATATTAAAAATTGAAATAAAGTATATCCACTTCACTATTATAGGAGGAAATTCCCAAATATATCCAAATGGGTTGACTCAATTTCAATTTTATCCACTTTCTGAAAACATTTCAATTCTATCCAATTGGGTTGCCCTAATTTCAATCTATACTCAAAAGTCAATTTTAACATTTTTGGGTAATAAAAATTGTAAAAGAAATGGAAAATTACTCCCTTACCGTTATACCCAAATCGAGACAAGGGCAGACGGTTCCTTTTCTTCCCATTTTGAGACCGACTCTCCACCTTCTTCATCGCCAAACAACCGAAACACTCCACCTTCTCCACTCTTCATATTTCTTCTACTCTCACCCATTTTCTTTCCTTTCTTCCCTTATTTCCCTACTTCCACTCTCATTTCTTCACTCCCAACAAAAGTTGCCCCTCATTCCATTTTCACGACACACTCCGGTAGAATCCACACTCCCGCAACGATGCCATTCGCCGATAGATCACTTCGTTGTCGCCACTGCCATTACCAGTAGGTTTTCTTCAAACTTAAAACTTGATTTAGTGTCGAATATGCTAAATGTTGTTTACTTCGATTTTGTATTTTGTTGAAACTCTCTTGGATGATCATGCATGAGTTTGAATTTTGTATCTCGAAATTGTTTGTTGTGTTTGAAATTGTTTGATTGTGTATCAAAATTGTTTGATTGTGTCTTGAAAGGGTTTGATTCTATCTTGAAATTGTTTGATTGTGTCTCTAAATGTTTCTTTGTGTTTCAAAATTGTTTGTTGTGTCTCAAAATTGTTTGATTGTGTCTCGAAAGGGTTTGATTCTATCTCGAAAGGGTTTGATTCTGTCTCCAATTGTTTCTTTATGTCTCGAAATTGGTTGATTGTGTCTCGAAATGTTTCTTTGTGTCTTGAAAGGGTTTGATTATGTCTTAAAATGTTTCTTTGTGTCTCTGAAAGGGTTTGATTGTGTCTCGAAATGTTTCTTTTGTGTCTCGAAAAGGTTTGATTGTGTCTTAAGGGTTTGATTATGTCTCGAAATATTTCTTTGTGTCTGTAAGGGTTTGTTTGTATCTCAAAAGGTTTAGTTTGTGTCTTGAAATGTATAAATTATGTCTCAAAAGGTTTAGTTTGTGTCTTGAAATGTATAAATTGTGTCTCGAAATGACTACTGTATCTCGAATTGTTTGCTTTATGTCTCAAAATGTCTGCTGTGTGTCTTGAAAGAAATGTAATTGAAAGTTTGGGTTAATTTAGGAACTGTATGTCTCGAAATATGTTGAGGGTGTCTAGAAATTATTTTTGTGTGTCTCAAAATTCTTTATTATCTAATTTAGAAACTGCAAAAATATGGATCCCACCCATCACACCTTTCAATTCCGACACAATCTTACCATGCCTCCCGAGAACACGCTTTGCGCACATATCAAGTTTTCGATCGTTACACAAATGGTGGACCTGCTATGGCGCCATGTGGCACTAGAGAGTTTTCAGAAAGGGCCTTTTGGATACATGGTTGATCTTCTCATTTATTGTGGAGGGTACTATTCCAGGTTGCCCTGGATATCTTGAGATGCGAGGTCATTCTGGAGGGTGCCTGGCCCGACGAGATATGGTTCCTTATTGGAAGCCGGTTACACCGACTAGGCCTCCAGGAGTATGCTCTCCTCACCGATCTACGTTACACCGGCATATTATTGAGAGGGGACCGAGTCAAGATGGAGCCATGGCTCAATTGATTGGGGTGAATCCGATTCCTCCACGAATTGTCTTGCGGAGGTCCCAAGCCATGGCCGCGGGACAAATGTCTGTCGATGTTGCCCTCAGATTAGCATACAACTTCATCATAGGTCACTGGATACTAACCTAAGAGCAGACTGTAGACATACCCTTTTACGTATGGAGGATGTTGGACAAGTTGGAGGCTGTAAAGTCGTTCCCATGGGGAACGATCAGGTGGAACCAGACGTTGCACTCCTATCGATAGGCCATCCACGAGGACTCCTCAAAGAGACACTTGTATGCCAACTGTTAGGTGTTACTTTTAAATTTACTTCTAAAGAATGATTTGAAAATTTTTTTATTCTTATCTTTAATTAATGGTGGGCGTACGATCACTTCCTATCCTTGTGTCCTGAGCAGTGTAAGGACGCCAAAGCTTCGGCTAGACGTGATTCCTCCCATGAAGGGCCATGACACCCGAAGGGAGTGGCCCTAACTACTTGACCAGGTAAGTGAATACCTTATCAATATTCACTTTCATTTATAAATTAGTTATTATCACTAAATCAAACTGCCAATCATAGGCCCGTGCTAGCTCCCCATATATCGAGGCTAATCAGGCGAAGCGGCAACAAGCATATTGGGCTGATTTCACCTGCATCCCACATATTGCAGAAACATGCTGGGGTAATTATCTATCCAACTCATTCTGGAGGGCATGCGGACAGGGATTGCCGGTTCCGCCATTCAATCAAATCAGACTAATCTCAATTTCCAAAATTTAAGTTCATTTTGTATAAAGCTAAATACGAAGATCGATCATACTTTACTTTTATTTTATTTTAGATCCCACGTCCTAATCAGGATTTGGCTAAGCAGAGGATTGATCGAGACCGTTCGATCAGTCCGACAAGATCCAATAGCAAGGCCTCACGATCAAGTCCTTCGGTAGAAGACTAGGGGAGCGGACATCCCTCTCCCATCCCCTCCCCACATGAGAGCAGCTGACGTCAGGTATGTACCTCTTCCAACTTAAATAAACCCCTCCCCCTCCCCGGAAACGATTACAGATGGATTCTATTTCGGTTTTATAACTACAGTCACCTTTGGTGGCCAATCTACCCATATCCAAGGTCGAGCTCCTATTGCGGTAGCTTGGGGATCAGTTACTCCAGGGGTTCACACAGATTGGGACAACACAGGTTAGTATCCTGGAGTGACTCACACATATCGAGCACAGGCTCGATGTGCTGGAGAGGAATGATAGTGGTGGAGATGCTCCACCACTACATGATTCCCCTTCGCGGGCCACCCCTTGCCCAACATCTCCCACCCAGGAAATGTAATATTGAAAACCCGTATTAATTTTAGTTACTGTTTTTTATCTAAATTTTAATTTGAAAATGGTTTGTATATTTTTCACATAATAGGTCGATGCACCTGTCAGTCAGGCAGAGGATCTAGGCATTCCTCTGGCTCCTCCGGCCCCTCTGGCTCCAGTCGCCACTATCTAGGTAAAATTTAGATTTCATTGGACGGTAAATTTTGGTCATACACGTCGAGCCAAGGTCCCATCTGCAGGTATACGGTCACCTTATACCGATCCAGCCCATCACATCAAGTCGTCAAGGCCAAGGAAGAAGCTGAGGATGAAAGCGGCAAGGACGACTTGAGTGGAAGAGATGCGGAGGGAGATTCTGCCTACTGTGGTGGACCAATCCACCCTAGACCGGGCACGGTTGGATGACTTTTGCAGCTCCAGAACATCAGATAAGTAATTCACTTTCTTTTGATGATTAATTTGCACTTTATAACTTTTTCGGTTTATTGTTCTGATACAAATTTTTGTGATAGGAGCATGATCAAGGGGATCTTGTCAATTGTCGAGGTTGACCTCACGAGGGTCAAGACGATGATGAAGTACATCGAGGACGACTAGGTGGACGAGTTCATGACTTCACTACGGAGAGGGACAGCGAAGGCCCCATCAATTTACCACAGCCGGTTCCCCTTCACACTTGCCAGGACATACTTATAGGTAAGTAGTTAAAAACTTTTATTGATTTCTATTTCATTTACTGTATCGATCTTTAACTAACTTCAATTATAGAGCATTCTCCAAGGTGCTTGGGATGAGACAAAAGCATCTAAAGTGGAACCGGGGTCCCGGGTCTTTGAGGACTGTGTCACTGCCTAAGTCGGGGGAGATGTTGACACAGGAGAGGTAGCATGGTTGGACGCAGTAGAGGTATTTTACTTCATTTTCTACATAACTCTAGGTTTAAATTATGATTTATTCTATAGTAATTTATTTAATATTTGTATTGTGTTGTATATAGATATTGATGCCCTGTTGCCACCATGATCATTGGGTGTTACTCCGGGTCGAACTTCACAAGTCTCGGACCACATTGTGTGATCCAAAACCATCGACCGAGGCGAAGGAGTCATGATTTGACTTGATGCAACCGGTTCGCTTGATGTTTCCATGATTACTCCGATAGGCTAGATTTTATGACAGGACAGGCAGTTCGCCGATCGAGACATTCACCGCTGTTTTGCTTGACCTGCCTGATAGCTCGGTGCACTCCATCCCTATTCAACCTGACACGACCAACTACGGTGCCTATGTGTGCTATTACATGTCACAGCTGATAAGGAGTCATGTTAAGGAGAGATGCCCCAATTTCCTTCTACGGCCTCTTTGGCATAGTACATTAGGGATGAGATGGTCTTGCTCATGTTGCAGTATAACGGATAGAAGACAACTTTGTAATTTTTTTTTTATATTGTAAATAATACAGTAATGCAATGTAAATGTTTTTTGTTTTTATATTATATCAATGAAAATATTTTTTTTTCTTCTTCATTTCTTCAATCTTTACCCTAAAGTCAATTTTAACATTTTGGGGTAATAAAAATTATATCAGAAATGGGAAATTACTTTCTTACCCTTATACCCAAATTACGACTCAAACTATACTCTTTTTGCATTTTGGTCCCTAAAGTATTTTTTTTACCAAATTAGAACTCAAACTATATCCTTTTTGCATTTTGGTGCCTATGGTTTTTTTTAAATCAAATTATGACTCAAACTATACCCTTTTTTCATTTTGATCCCTAAAGTATTTTTTTTTCTAGATCAGGACTCAAACTATACCCTTTTTGCATTTTGGTCCCTAAAGTACTTAGGAACCAATATGGAAAAAAGGGTATAGTATGAGTCCTGATTTGGCCAATAATTCTATGTTTATAATAAGTAAACAATAAGTTATAACTAAGTCCAAATGCTCACAATCCATAAATAATAAGTTACAACTATAAAATGTTTTAAAATTAAAATACTTGGGGTAAAGTTTGGGCAAAGTTTTATAAAACATAAATTATTAGACATTTTTCTATGAAATATTATGTTTAGGATTTAATAAATAAATATATATATATATATATATATATATATATATATATCAATCTGTGTATAAGTTAGAGACGATCATGGCCTTGATTCAATGACAAAAATGCAATTTACATTAAATGACAAATTCACTGTTTGTTAAAATAATAATGATGGAGACCAGGCACCATCAACTCCACCGGGGCCGATCACAAGGTCGAAGGCGTTGATGATATTTGTTCAAAACAAAGAGGAGTGGTTCAACTTTGAAACCAAAAATCAGAAACTTGAAGTTT
>JAOXNR010023749.1:0-25176 GCA_028571225.1 Parsonsia alboflavescens | reverse complement strand
AGGAAATGGAAGAAGAAGCAAAGAGAGAACTGCCAAGGGGAAAATGATCAGATGTGAGTAAGAGGCCATGGTTTAATTTCTTCTCTGCAATAATTAATAATTAAGCTTTGTTTATTGCTTAATTGTGATTAAGGGTGTGCATGATGGCATAATAAGGCCATGTATTTATAGGGGATTTTGGAGGAATTAATGATCAGTTTCTATAACTGGTCATGATTTGAACATTTAACTGGGGCGGGTAATTAATAATTATTAGGTGGCAAATTTCGACCAGCTATTATCCATGAGAACAAGAAGGTGGAAGAAAAAACAATCTCCAACTAGTAGTTATGTTGAATAATGATGATAAGCAAATTAGGACTAATTAGTTATACTTATAATATATTGAGTATTGTTTGGAGAGAGAATATTTAATTAATACTAAGTTAATTCAAAAATAGAAGGCAATAAAAGTTTAAGCTTTGTAAGTTTGATGGAAAAGATCGTGAGGTTTTGAGTTTGAAATACGATGGAAGAGATCTTGGAGGTGGATAGACATGGAGAATTAGAGGATGAATAAGTACCGTTAAAAAAAGGTAAAAGTAATTTGACCAATAAAACTTTTAAGTTATCTTTTCTCTAACTGGAGTATCAATGAATATACTAATATAAGCAAAAGTGGATTAAAATTTAAAATAATATATATATTTATATATATAAATATGCGAAAATATTAGGAGTGCACATATGCACTCTATAAAAAAAATTTATTGAAAGATTTTATTTTTTAAAAATAAATTCAGATGTTGACCATTAGAGATTAACTGTACACTTTATACAGAGTACACTCCACAACGTTACCTTATATATATATATATATATATATATAGAAGAAAGATAGTGTGTGCTTAACCGTACACATTAATGAATGCAGTAGTTAGTCAACTAACAGTCAACTAACGGTAAACTAAACCCTATGAGGATAAACTAAATCCTAAAAGAATAAACTAAATCCTAAAAGGATAAACTAAACCCTAGGGGTACTTGATTAAATTTAATAAATTGTTAGAAAAAAAAAGATAGAAAACGTTAAATTTGACCGTTAGTTGACTAACTACTGCACTCATTAGTGTGCACGGTCAAGCACATACTAACATTTATATATAAATATATATATATATATATATATATATATTAAAAGTTAATAAGTGATAAGAATAGTAGTAGAATATTATAATCCCTTCATTTGAATTTGAATGTAGTTATTTCTATTTTAAATTGTTTGAAATTGAATATTCCAATTTTTTAAAATAAACATAATTTTAATATAAAGTTTCATTAACCTATTCAAGATTTACATTTCAAGGATGCCACTATTATATACCTCAATGAGAATGATAAAATTAATAATTTTATGAAAATCAAATGCATTTCTTAATTATTAAATCAAAATGAAACATTTAATCCTGGAAGGAACATCTTTTTAGAAGTCATAGAAAGAAAACAATGCAGACAAACATTTATTTTTCAGAAGCTTCAAATTTGAAATAATCATATTTATTGAAAAAAAATATATGATTAAATATGTAAACAAACAATATTTGGAATTAGAAGGTTTTGAGTTTAAGATATAATGAAGATCGGTGAGGTGTGACTATCGATCCTCGAGGAGATGGGTATGGGGAGAGTAAGGAGAGGGGTGGGTGTAAAAAATTATATATGTATATAAAAATATGATTATTGAAGTATTAAATTAAAATTATTAAATTAAATAGACGTAATGGAGAAGCTGATGATCTAGGAAAGGCGTCCACCATCCACGTAAGTCTTTCTCCAATTGTTATCTTCAATTGGTGGGTCCGACTCCCCTTTGCCCTATGCCCCTAAAAGTTTAATATAATTCGAGTTAAAGCCTACAAGTTTTTAAGTAAAAAATTTAACAAAACCATTTCAGTTGCCGATCTTGACTCTATTTTTAACATTTTCCTTTAATGTTACTCCCCCAACCGTAACTGAATGTCACAATTCAATTTATATATATTTTTAAAAAAAGATTTGATTGGCTTAATTTTAATATTACAACATCACTTAATAAGAAAATAATAGCCTATGAACAATGAGAAAAATATAATAATTAATTAATTAAGGAGGGAAGAGATGTACTCGAACCCTAATATTCTTAACGTGACAATAAAGGTAACAACTCTTATAATTATAAATAAATTTTATTTATTCCGAATCAAATATGATTATAATTTTATATAATTGATAAGAGTATATTTGTAAAGTTTAATAAAATGAGTCTAAATTAATCCCATAAAGAGAGAGGTTAATTTATGATGTAGAATAAGTGTCCGAGATATTTTTGGAGCAATTGGACCATGCCAAGCCTAAACAAAAAGAAATAAAGAAATAGTTTCCTAATTTGATTAGGAAGCTTTAGTAGTTTACTTGATTTTTATTTCCTAATTTTATTAGCTTTTTACTTGGTTTTTGTTTCCTAACTTGATTAGTTTTAGTAGTTTACTTGGTTTTTATTTCCTAATCTGATTAGGAATACAGAACTTAGCTTTAGTAATTTACTTGGTTTTTATTTCTTAGTTGGATTAGCAATATAAAACTTCTACTAGTATAAATAAGGATGTATAACTAAGAGCTAAACATTCAATCAATTATCAATAATATTTAAGAGTTTCTCTCTCTTTGCTTGTGGATTCAAAGTTGTTCGAGGATTCGAACGTTTACTCGTTTGGACTAGTACGCTAACTAGTCTCGCGTGTATATTCCATTTCGATTTGCGGAATCTTGTCTATAATTATTCAATTTGATAGAATGGACTTTATATAATTAACTCAGCTTATTTTAAAACTATTACTCCTAGTGTGGAGGGCGTAATATTTAAATATTGAAACACTTATTTCCGGATGAAGGGAGTATATATTAAAAGTTTTATTGGATAAAATGGAAATATTACTTTTTTCATGAGTTAAAATGAATCAATATTGTTTTTAATGATTCTAGAACACGAATGTTTTTGATGCCTAGACTGTACAAAAACTGAGACTAACTTTTTTTTTTCATTCATTAAAACAAAGAATAAATTACACAAATGAAATGATAAGACAAAATTTAAAGTACAAAGCTAACAAATAATACACCACAACTAACATAGTAGACAGACAAAAAACTAAGATACAGAAAATAAATCAAATATACGATAACATCCTATCAAAAATTTTGGCACAATCTTCTAATTTTGAAAAATTAGCCTTTCAAAATGATTCTTGACGAGCAGCTAACACAAAGAATAACTTATTAGAAAGATTTAATTTATTTTCGTAAAGTAAAATAACTGATGTTATACGCACAAATTTAATGTGAGAAACCGAACCATAAGATCTGGTATTGGATAAATAATGATCGGGCTACAAAAGCAAAATCGGAAGATAATAAACTTGTTGCCGTTCCTTCACAATTAGTATGTATAGGTAGATTAATTAATTTTTTTTTTTTTAAAAAAAGGGAATCATTCTCATTTCTCAGCATCAAGCGCCCTTAGAAGCGTCACCTGGGGATGCAGCCATTATATATAACCGACGCAATTACATAATATGGATACCAAAATGACAAAAGCTGTTTCGTCATTTAAAGGTAATCCCTCCACCTCAGCATTGCATTTCCCTTGCAAATTAAAAGGGATTTTTGAGAGACAAATATATTACTAAATAAACTGTCATTAGTGATAATATAGCACCTACTTTTATCTTTAAAAATTATAAATACTTTATTATAGTAAAAAGAAGTAAAATATGTCTCTCTTTAATCTCTCCTTTCCCCTTCTAATTGTGAATCATGAGTGCGCAGTTAACATCAAAGAGTCAGAGCTAACTATACATTATCTAAAAGTGATTCATCATTATTTGAAAGTAATCGCGTACCGCTGGATGGCCCGATTAATGATTGCCAATTTTAAACTGAAATTTCATTCATAATTACTTCTTAATCAACTTGATTTTGACAGTATATAGAAATATTTTGAATAATAATCAAGTATATTTTTAATTTTTTAAATTATATTATATATTTATAGTTGATGGAGCTCAATAGTGGCCTGTGGATCACCCCTAAACTGCAAGGACTACAACTTGAGAAGAAAGTAAGCAGGTCACTGCAGAGATCTATTGCCCAAGGAAGAGCTTTGATGCCTAAGTCAATATTTTGAGAGTAATCTAGTGTAATTAATTCTCAAAAAGACTATCCTTGTTCGTAGATTGATTATCATTTGATTTTATATTCAGAAGAAATTAGTTACCTCTTAGATTAGGGTTCTTCTATTACATAACAATAGGCATTTAGGATAATCGTAAGATCATATCGAACCATCAAATGCTCCGAAAATCCTAAAGTTTCTCTTGGTATAGATATCTTGTCATTTACGTCTCTATCGAGAGTTACGAGCTTGCTAATCGAGCTCTAGACCAACGACGCAACCTGCCCGTGGATGCCGAGGGTCTCGATCATTTCTTCTGGGAGGTCGCACTGAGTGATCATAGGCTCATAAGAGATATCAGGAGTCGTGCACAATTTAGTCATGGTATGGAAGATATATGAGACAGATTAGAGCTTATCAGGTTGAAGGTCGTTATTTGGTAAAACCTCTCTTGAGCTCATTTAAGTGGTCCATGACCTTGGAGGTCGGTGGTGGCAGGTCGCTGCCCACCTACCTTTTCTGACTTCGTGAGTCTGACTTTCGAGTATTGAAGGTTAGGGCCTTGAGCCCATTTGGGTTGACTTCCTTCCAGGTCATACCCATTTATGTCAGGGCCGTACCAGTTTTTCCCATCATTACCCCCTTTAGGCCCAATTTACTCGGAGGTCGTAGTGCCTAAATTACCATCCTTAAGTCGTGTCCCTTGAAGGGTCATGCCGCTTCCTTTCGTAATGGCTATTTTTAGAAGAAAGGTGCTTCTTCAATTTTTGTGAGCTGATTCATCTAGGCTTTGAAGACTTAACCTGTTTGAATTTGGAGAGTGTTCCGGTTTCGGTTTCGGGAAAAATTGACCCATTACAGAATTGGAAAGTCGCCCTGTTTCGATTTTGGAAGGTTGCTGCATTTAGTACCCCAGGAGACTCCTTATCCTATATAAATTAGAAGTCTTCAAATTTCAGAACTTACTCAAACTCTCACACGGCTTGCAAGAAAAATACTTTCTATTTTTCTCTTCCTTTGTTCGATCAAGCTTGTAACATAGGACTACTTCCCTTCTCATCTCAAGGATCTTTACCGAGTGAGTTTTCTTCTTGAGTCTAACTTTCAGGTATTGAGGGTTGGGGCCTTGAGCCCATTCGAGTTGACTTTGTTCGGATTGTACCCGTTTCTCCTATCAGAAAGAAGATTTGGTTTACTTAATAATAATTAATTAATTAAGGAGGGAAGTGAAGTGCTTGAATCCTAATATTCCTCACGTGACAATGAAAATAACAATTCCTATAATTATAAATGAATTTTATTTACTCCGAAATCAAATATGGTTATACTTTTATATAATTGATAAGAATACATCTGTAAAGTTTAATAAAACCAGTCTAAATTAATCCCATCAAAACAGAGATTAATTTATTTTAGATATGTCTAGAACATAGCAACATTAGTTAATCGGATTTTTTCAGAAAGAGACAATTGTTCTCCAATAATTAACCTTATGACTTTAGTAAAGTTATTTCTTTTAGTATTTTTATCAAAAAAAAAAAAGACCTCATTTAAGAATGCCGTGAGTTGTATGTGATGAAAGATGCAATGATTTGATTAAACTATTATCTTAATCTGTTCAATTTTCTCTTTTGTTTCTTGACAATAATGATTTAAAATTTTTCATATATAATATATTGAGTATTGTTTCGAGAGAGAATAATTAATTAATACTAAGTTAATTCGAAAATAGAAAGCAATAAAAGTTTAAGCTTTGTAAGTTTGATGGAAAAGACAGTGAGGTTTTGAGTTTGAAACAGAGATCTTGGAGGTGGATAGATATGGAGAATTAGAGGAAGAAGAAGTACTGTTAAAAAAAAAGGTAAAAGTAATTTGACCTATAACTCTTTTAAGTTATCTTTTCTCTAACTGGAGTATCAATGAATATTGTAATATAAGCAAAAGTAGATTAAAATTTAAAATAATAACTATATATTTATATATATATATTTATATATAGATATATATTTATATTTATATATATATATATATTTATATATATTTAAATATGCGAAAATATTAGGAGAGCACATATACACTCTATAAAAAAAAAATTTATTAAAGATTTTATTTTTTAAAAATAAATTCAGATGTTGACCATTAAAAATTTAACTGTGCACTTTATATAGAGTACACTCCATAGTATTATCATATATATATATATATGTATATATATATATATATATATATATATTAAAAGTTAATAAGTGATAAGAATTGTAGTAGAATATTATAATCTCTTCACGTGAATTTAAATGTAGTTATTTCTATTTTAAATTGTTTGAAATTGAATATTCCAATTTTTTAAAATAAACACAATTTTAATATAAAGTTTCATTAACCTATTCAAGATTTACATCTTTGTTCAAGGATGCCACTATTATATACCTCAATGAGTATGATAGAATTAATAATTTTGTGAAAATCAAATGCATTTCTTAATTATTAAATTAAAATGAAACATTTGATCCTGGAAGGAGTATCTTTTTAGAAGTCATAGAAAGAAAACAATGCAGACAAACATTTATTTTTCAGAAGCTTCAAATTTGAAATAATCATATTTATTGAAAAAAAATATGAATAAATATGTAGATAAGCAATACTTAGGATTGGAAGGTTTCAAGTTTGAGATACAATAAATATCGGTGGGGTGTCACTATTGATCCTCGAGAAGATGGATATGGGGAGGATAAGGAGAGGGGTGGGTGTAAAAAAATATATATGTATATATAAATATGATTATTGAAATATTAAATTAAAATTATTAAATTAAATAGACATAACGGAGAAGATGATTTACTAGGAAAGGCGTCCATCATCCACGTACTGTCTTTCTCCAATTATTATCTTCAATTGGTGGGTCCGACTCCCCGTTGTCCTATGCTCCTAAAAGTTTAATATAATTCGAGTTAAAGCCTACAAGTTTTTAAGTCAAAAATTTAGCAAAACCATTTCAGTTGCCGATCTTGACTCTATTTTTAACATTTTCTTTTAATGTTACTCCCCCGACTTTAACTGAATGTCACAATTCAATTTATATATATTTTAAGGAAAAGATTTGATTGGCTTAATTTTAACATTACAATATTACTTAATAAGAAAATAATAGCCTATGAACAATGAGAAAAATATAATAATTAATTAATTAAGGAGGGAAGAAATGTACTTGAACCCTGATATTCTTCACGTGACAATGAAGGTATCAACTCTTATAATTATAAATAAATTTTATTTATTCCGAATCAAATATGATTATAATTTTATATAATTGATAAGAGTATATCCGTAAAGTTTAATCAAATGAGTCTAAATTAATCCCATAAAGACAGAGGTTAATTTATGATGTAGAATAAGTGTCCGAAATATTTTTGGAGCAATTGGACCATGCCAAGTCTAAACAAAAAGAAATAAAGTAATAGTTTCCTAGTTTGATTAGGAAGCTTTAGTAGTTTACTTGATTTTTATTTCCTAGTTTGATTACCTTTTTACGTGGTTTTTATTTCCTAACTTGATTAGTTTTAGTAGTTTACTTGGTTTTTATTTCCTAATCTGATTAGGAATACAGAACTCAACTTTAGTAATTACTTGGTTTTTATTTCCTTATCTGATTAGGAATACAGAACTTCTACTAGTACAAATAAGGTTGTATGCCTAAGAGTTAAGCATTCAATCAATTATCAATAATATTTAAGAGTTTCTCTCTCTTTCCTTGTGGACTCAAAGTTGTTCGAGGATTCAAATGTTTTCTTGTTTGGACTAGTACGCTAACTAGTCTCTTGTGTATATTCCATTGCGTCAAGTGTTATCAGAGTAAGGTTTAGCCTGGATCGATGGCACTTAGCAAGCTAGATGACACACCCATTGTCGTTGCTCGTGGGTTTTCTGAGCTTCAGGAAATGGTGATGAATCAACAAGCACAGATCACGGAACTCCGTGATTCCATAATCGAGATCCATGATGCGGTTCAATTGCTGACCATCAACATTGACCAAGGAGCAGGGAGGGTTAATGGGAGTCGCCTAATGCCGCCCCCTTGACCCTTATCGGGATAGCACTGAGGGATTTGCTAAATGCCAACCCGTTGAAAATCAAATTGCTGTCAGACGCTAGCCCCATCATGTTTCTGACAGCGAGCTATCTGGATTTGAAAAAGACTTTGAAGCCATACTGACAAAAGGCCAATAGAGGCAAAATCAATGGTTCGACGACTACCGTCTAAATGTGGATCTACCCTCTTTTAGGGTAATCTTCCTATTGATGAATTTTTAGATTAGATTTCTGAAGTCGAGAGATATTTAAATATTATGGATGTGCCTAAATCGAAACAAGTAAAAATGGTTAAGTACAACTTGAAGAGTGGTGCTGCAATTTGGTGGGATCAATTGTAGGCCAAAAGACGTAGACAGGGAAAGGATTCTGTGTGAACCTGGAGCAGAATGAAACAATTATTGATGGATAGATTTTTACCCCAAGATTATGAGCAACATCTATTTCATGCTTATCAGAATTACAAGCAGGGTCAAGAACTGTGTATGATTACACGGTTGAATTTTTTTGGTTGGCTGATCACAATAATCTAAATGAGTTGGAAAGGCAACGAGTTGCTAGATATCCCGAAGCTTTGCAAGATATTATGGGACGTGGATGAAGCCCATAATATGGTGTTGAAGGCAGAGCAGAAGGAGAGCAAGCAGACTTACACTGGGTATTGTCGAGATGCTAATGAGCCATCTAGCTCGGCTGAAGAGAAAGGAAAAGCCACCTAAGCCGCAGTTCCTGCCATTCAGATGAAGAGCGCAATTGCTGAAGGACCAAAGGCCGGAGGGGGTGCTCAAGCAAGTGGCACCAACAGAACCGCCCCTAAGCATCCCAACCCATATGCTAGGCCCACGTTGGGCAAGTGCTTTAGGTGTGGTAAACTGGTTACCAATCCAATGAATGCCCCGATCAAAGTCTACACTTAGTGATAGAGGAAGGCAACGAGGCCGAAGGGCTTGTGGAGGATTGGCAAGGGGAATACAAAGGGGTTGATTTTGTTGAGGAGGAAGGAGAGAGGGTGAATTGTGTGGTGCAGCAATTGCTATTCGCACCAAAGATGGAAGACAACACCCAACGCCACAACATCTTTCGATCAAATTGCTCAATTAACAAAAAAGTGTGTGACTTGATTGTGGATAGCGAAATGTGTGAAAATTTTGCGGCGAGGCGGCTGGTGGAGAATCTAAAGTTGCCAATGGAACCTCATCCCGCTCCTTTTAGCATTGGTTGGATCAAGAAGGGACCCGCGGTAAAGGTAACAGAAATCTGTAAACTTCCTATTTCAATTAAGAAATTTTGTAGATCTACTGTTACTTGTGATGTCATTAATATGGATGCTAGCCATGTCTTATTGGGAAGGCCACGGCAGTATGATGTAGATGTGACATATAAGGGCAATGAAAACGTCTATTATTTTAATTGGCAAGGTTATAAAATTGTTATGGGACCTATTGGGCAAAAGGAGTCTATAAGACTGCCTCAAGAAGAGGGGTCATCGTTTCTAACCATTGCTAGTTCTGAATACGAGTTTGTAACAGATTTCCAAGGAGTCCAAGCAAGTTTATGCCATGGTTGTGAAGGCGTTAGTAGTAGTTGATAAAACAGAGGTTGCTGATATTTTGGTGCCATCAAAGATACAACCTTTGTTGGAGGAGTTCAACGAGTTAGCCACTGACAATGTGCCTAATGAGCTCCCTCCCATGAGGGACATTCAGCATCAGATTGATCTAGTACCTGGGACAAGTCTGCCTAATCTACCACACTATCGAATGAGTCCGAAGGAGAGTGAAATTCTAAGGGAAAAAGTGAAAGAGCTATTGAAGAAGGCACATATTCGAGAAAGTCTAAGTCCATGTGGTGTTCTAGCCTTATTAATGCCAAAAAAGGAGGGAAGTTGGAAAATGTGCATGAATAGTCATGCCATCAACAAAATCAAAGTGAAATATAGGTTTCCCATACCGCGACTTGACGATATGCTGGACATGTTGGATGGGTTGAAGTGGTTTTCCAAGATCGATCTACGAAGTGGGTACCATCAGGTTCTTATCCGACCAAGGGACAAGTGGAAAACTGCATTCAAGACCACGGATGGCCTTTATGAGTGACTTGTCATGTCATTTGGCCTTTCTAATGCTCCAATTACCTTCATGAGGGTGATGACCCAGATCGTGCAACCATTCATTGGGAAGTTTGTCATCGTTTATTTCAACGACATCCTTATCTACAGCAAAACAGAGGAAGATCATGTGGATTATGTACACCAAATCTTGGTTGTTTTGCCAGAAAACAGGTTGTACATTCAACTCAAGAAGTCCAGTTTCTTGACTTGCAGCTTATTATTTCTTAACTATGTGGTGAGGTTCATGAGCCACCATTAGATTACTTTGTGGAAGTTGTTTGGTACGACGCATCAAAGAAGTTCAACTACACATCCTCAGATGGACGGTCAGACTGAAGTGATGAATAGGAGCTTGGGGAACTTGATTCATAGTATTAAAAGGGAGTTTATTATGTACTCGGATCATCAAGTGCTGAAATTCTTGCAAAGATAGCACAAGTTGAGTTCTTGGCATGCGAAGTGGGTCAGTGCTTTACAGGAACACACGTTTAGCATCAAGCACAAATGGAGGGAGAGGTATCCTCAATGAGCTTACCACAAGCTCAAGCCCAAGAAGTATGGTCCTTACAAGGTGGTGCATAAAATTAGGGACAATGCATATATGATCGATTTGCCAGATTCTATGAAAATCTCTAAGGTGGTCAATATTGGTGACTTGTATGAGTATTGTGCCTCGAAGCCGCTCTATCCCAATTCGAACTCGAGGTCGAGCATTTTCAAAGAAGAGGGGACTGATGTAGAAGAAGTGTCCAAGATATTTTTTGAGCAATTGGACCGTGCTATGTCTAAACAAAAAGAAATAAAGAAATAGTTTCCTAGTTTGATTAGGAAGCTTTAGTAGTTTACTTGATTTTTATCTCCTAATCTGATTAGGAATACAGAACTTAGCTTTAGTAGTTTACTTGGTTTTTATTTCTTAGTCTGATTAGGAATACAAAACTTCTACTAGTATAAATAAGGATGTATGCCTAAGAGCTAAGCATTTAATCAATTATCAATAATATTAAAGAGTTTCTATCTTCTTTTCTTGTGGACTCAAAGTTATTCGAGAATTCAAACGTTTTCTCGTTTGCTCTAATACAATAACTAGTCTTTTGTGTATATTCCGCTGCATCAATTTATTTTAGATATGTTAAGAAAATAGTAACATTTGATGTTCTAATATCAGAAAGAGACAATTGTTCTCCAACAATTAATCTTATGACTTTGGTAATGTTATTTCTTTTAGGATTCACCCCTCCCCCCCCCAAAAAAAAAAAAGGGAAGAAATACCTCATTTAAGAATGCCATGAGTTGTATTTGATGAAACATGCAATTATTTGATTAAATTATTATCTTAATCTGTTCAATTTTCTCCTTAAAGAGGGAAAAGAAACAAAAAAGATTAATTGAACAGTCCTTTATAATAACTGTGGATTCCAAATTGAATTTCCCTTCTTCAAATCCGTAGGAATCCAGTCAGGCCAACATTGTTTGAAAAAGTGCCACGTGTGATCAGTCGACCGATGATGTGCATACCGCCGCAGCCGTCATGACCAAAACAATTACATAATGATAATAATAACAATATACTATTACCGAAAGAAGACTTAGGCAATTTCAACGGTGAAAGTAATCGCGTACTGCTGGATGGCCTGATTAATGGTTGCCAATTTTAAACTGAACTTTCATTCATAATTACTTCTTAATCAACTTGATTTTGACAGTATATAGAAATATTTTGAAAAATAATGAAGTCTATTTTTAATTTTTTAAATTATATTATAATATTTATAGTTGATGGAGCTCAAGAGTGGTATGTGGGTCACCCCTAAACTGCAATAACTACAATTTGAAAAGAAAGTAAGCAGGTTACTGGAAAGGGTTGTTGCTTAAGGAAGAGTTTCGATGCCTAAGTCAATATTCTCAGAGTAATCTATCGTAATTAATTCTCAAAAAGACTATCCTTGTTCGTAGATTGATTATCATTTAGTTATATATTCAAAAGAAATTAGTTACCTCATACATTAGGGTTCTTCTATTACGTAATAGTAGGCATTTAGGATAATCGTAAGATCATATCGAACCGTCAATTGCTCATAAAATCGTAGAGTTTCCCTTGGTATAGATATCTTGCCATTCACGTCTCTATCGAGAGTTACGAGCTTGCTAATCGAGCTCTAGACCACCTACGCGACCTACCCATTGATGCAGAGGGTCTCGATCATCTCTTGTGGGAGGTCACACCGAGTGATCATAGGCTTATAAGAGATGTCAGGAGTAGTACACAATTTAGTCATGATATGGAAGATATATGAGATAGATTAGAGTTTACTAGGTCGGAGGTCGTTATTTGGTAAGACCTCTCTTGAGCTCATTTAAGAGGTCCATGACCTTGGAGGTCAGTGGTAGCAGGTCGCTGCCCACCTACCTTTGTTGACTTCATGAGTCTGACTTTCGAGTATTGAAGGTTGGGGCCTTGAGCCCATTTAGATTGACTTCCTTCCAAGTTATACCCATTTATGTTAACTTGTCCAGGCCATACCAGTTTTTCCCATCATTACCCCACTTTAGGCCCAATTTGCTCAGATGTCATAGTGCCTAAATTACCATCCTTAAGTCGTGTCCCTTGAAGGGTCGTGCGGCTTCCTTCCGTAATGGTATTTATTGAAGAAATGTGCTTCTTCAATTTTTGTGAGCTGATTCGTCTGGGCTTTGAAAACTTAACCTATTTGAATTTGGAGAGTGTTCCCGTTTCGGTTTCAAGAAAAATTGGCCCATTACAGAATTGGAAAGTCACCCTGTTTAGTACCCCAAGAGACTCCTTATCTTATATAAATTAGAAGTCGTCAAATTTCAGAACTTACTCAAACTCTCACACGGCTTGCAAGAAAAATACTTTCTATTTTTCTCTTCCTTTGTTCGATCAAGCTTGTAACTTAGGACTACTTCCCTTCTCATCTCAAGGATCTTTTCCGAGTGAGTTTTCTTCTTGAGTCTAACTTTCAGGTGTTGAAGGTTGGGGCCTTAAATCCATTCAAGTTGAGTTTGCTCGGATCGTACCCGTTTCTTCCATAAAAAAGAAGATTTGGTTTACTTAATTTTAACAATACAATATCACTTAATAAGGAAATAGTAACCTATAAACAATGAGATAAATATAATAATTAATTAATTAAGGAGGTAAGTGAAGTGCTTGAATCCTAATATTCTTCACGTGACAATGAAAATAACAACTCCTATAATTATAAACGAATTTTATTTACTCCGAAATCAAATATGGTTATACTTTTTTATAATTGATAAGAATACATCTGTAATGTTTAATCAAATTAGTCTAAATTAATCCCGTCAAAAGAGAGATTAATCTATTTTAGTTATCTCTAGAAAATAGCAACAACAGTTCAACAGATTTTTTCAGAAAGAGACAATTGGTTCTCCAATAATTAATCTTATGACTTTAGTAAAGTTATTTCTTTTAAGATTTTTATCAAAAAAAAAAAAACCCTCATTTAAGAATGCCATGAGTTGTATGTGATGAAAGATGCAATTATTTGATTAAATTATTATCTTAATCCGTTCAATTTTCTCCTTGAAGAGGAAAAAAAAACCAAAAAACTTCCTTTTTTTTCTCTTTTGTTTTTTTTTCTTTTTCTTGACAATAATGATTTAAAATTTTTCAACAGTCTTTTATAATAACTTTGGATTCCGGAAAGAATTTCCCTTCATCATCAGATCCGAGAGCGTGCAGTCAGGCCAACGTTGTTTGAAAAAATATCAAACATGTGCCACGTGTGATCGGCCGACCGACGATGTGCATACCGCCGCAGCAGTCGTGACCAAAACGATTACATAATAATAATAATATACAATTACCTAAAAAAGACTAAAGTATTATGAAATTAGGATGTGTCTCTTCACCTTCCCTTATGGTTCTTCACATTCGCTTATGATTCTTCTCCTTTCCTTTGATGATTATCTTAAAACAGTAATGTTAGTGTGTGCAACATTGCACATACTAACAAGTGCAACTGTTAGTCAAAGTTAACAGTTAGTTGTTGAGAAAAACTAATTTTTTCTATAAAAAATTATTTTTTCAAATATTTTTTTAAATTAAATTTTAAAAGGATAAACTAAAACTTACAGGTACTTGATTAAATTTTAATTAATTATTTTAAAAAAATAAAATAGTTGATCGTTAACTTTGACCGTCAGGTGACTAACGGTTGCACTTATTAGTGTATGCAATTTTCGTATCTTAAGATATGGATAACTATCTATCCTATCCTAACCTTTCATATTTTGATCTCATCTCATCCTCTTCTCCTATAAATAAGAGGATTCGTAATCTTGGGTATTCCGTTGACACCAACTAGATTAAAGGTGGCATATTACAAAGGTTTCCTTGATAAGATAACAATGCTCATCATTGCTTGGAAGGGCATTCGGCTTTCCTATGCGGGGAGGATGGAGCTAATCAAAAGTGTATTGCAAGGGACTACATGTTTTTGGATAATCATACTACCAATGCCTAGAATGGTTGTGGATAGTGTGGTGGCACTTTGTAGGGACTTCCCATGGCAGAAGGGTAGGGCACTGGTAGCTTAGAAAGACATATGCTTCCCGAAGAAGGAGGGCGGACTGGGTTTTAGAGATTTGATTAGCTGGAACCATTCTTGCTAGCTAAAGCAATATGGAATGTGCACTCCAAAAAGGATACATTATGGGTTAAATAGAATAACTAATGTTATCTTTGTTCATCTTGCATTTGGGAAGTGTGCAAGAGGAAGGATGACCCGGCCATATAGAAACGAGTATTGGAGATCCGAGACATGCTAGTTATAAGGGAGTGCTCCTTCGAGGAGGCTGTCATAATGATGCACAGCTGGGCTAGAGATGGCAAATACCACACCAAGGAGGCAAACGACGTGTTGAGGCCTCATAAGTCTCAGGTGATATGGGGTACAGATATTCGGAAGGCTTGGGCACCATCAAAGCTATAATTTCCAGTATGGCTAGCAACACAGGGCATGTTGGCCACTAAGGACAGACTGCCGTTCTTAGAGCTGGACCCGACTTGTTGCCTATGCCAAGACAGCCTTGAGACACACCGACATCTCTACTTCTCATGCTAGTTCACTCGAGTAGTGTGGCAGAAGATGTGAGCATGGCTGGGCGTTACCCGATAGATGATAACATTGCAAGCAGCTATCAAATGGTTAAGGAAAGAGGCTCGAGGCATGACCTGGCAACATAAGCTCAAAAGGTTAGGCTTGCTTACTACCGTATACAACATTTGGAGGACTAGAAATAGGGTTATTTTTTAGGGCCACACAGCTGTTGTGGATGATACGTGCTTTAGTATTAAGACACAAGTATATAGGGTATGGCATGCCTTGTATCCCAATGCCTTATCTTTTTCTGGTTTGGGCACATAGAGTTACCTAGAGTTCCCATATATATACCCCTCAAGTATGCCCGAGTAATTTATATATTTTGATCTTAATACACATATTTACATTTTGATAAAAAAAAAAAGAAAAAGAAAAAAAATGAGGATTTGTAATGTCATTTGGTGAATGAAGAAAGATAGATAAATAGAACCATTCTCTAATTTCCTCTCTATTCTCTACTCAATATTCTATCTCATTTTACAACACGTTATCAGCACGAAGGCTCTGCAAATTGAGGAAACAATTTTTGCTTTAAAGGTATTTCTTTCTCCTAATATTTTTTCCTTTTCTTCTCATCTGCTATAATTTCTTTATTTTATTTTATTATCCTAATCTCACTACTCCTGAAGTAGGAGTGGGGATTATTTAAAGATCCTTAAAGGATTCATTTTGATTTAGTATTATGGCAAATATCGAAAAGCCCAAATTCCACCTCACGGATGTGAGTGGAAATAATTATTTATTCTAGTGACTGGACATGGAAATGCATCTCCAAGGGTAAGGTCTCGCTCGTACAATCTCTAAAAAACGGAGCTTCAAATGAAATGGATAGAGAAAATGCGCTGAATTTTATTCACCTTGTCTGAGAGCCTGCAAACTCAATAGTTATCCATTCGAGAACCTCAAACCCTGTGGATGAGGTTGAAGGATAGGTATGATCATACCAAGACCGTCATATTCCCTCAAGCACAATACGATTGGCAGCATCTTAGGCTGCAAGATTTTAAATCAATGTCTGATTATAACTCTACTCTATTCAATATCGTTTCTCAACTTGAGTTATACGGTGTCAAACTCACTGAAGCAAATTTGCTAGAAAAAGCTTTCTCTACCTTCCATGCTTCCAATATTATATTGCAACAGCAATACTGGCAACGTCAGTTTGTCACATATTCTGAATTAATTTCTATGCTCTTGACGGCTAAGAAAACTAATAAGTTATTGCTCAAGAATCATGATCTTAGACCTACTGGCTCACAAGCATTTCCTAAAGCACATGCTAACTTTGTGAGAAACATTGGCCATTCTAAAGGCTATGATCACAAGCAAGGGCATAATCCTCAAGGGGTAACAAGAAATTTAACCTCCAGAGGAAATATAATTTTGGCCCTTATCATGATAAAGGGAAGAAGCATATGAAGGGGAATAATGAAAGTATATATCATCGTTGTGGTATCACTAGACACTGGTCGTGTACATGTCATACAGCCAAGTCATTTATAAACTATATGAGCAAGCATAATGAATCTCATACCATTGAAATTAATCCCTCTACAATAAATAATTTTGAGGCCAATAACGTCTCTATTGATAAGACTCCTCTTGCTCTTGAAGTAGCAAATGGATCTCTAGATGTATCTGATTTCTTTGAAGATTTTTTATTTTCCTTTAAGCATTAGCACTATGAATCATGTTTTTAGTTTTTGCAATCAATTTGCATGTTTATCTTTATGTGATATCTTTACGAAATTTCAATAAGATATGCTATTTTTGATATCTAATATTCCATAATTTATGATACTCGACGTCTGAGGTTGTCAACATGAATAATACCGAGAAAAGTGAAGATATTTGCTTGCTTGATAGCTTATCAATGCATTCTATATTGTTTCGCAAACACTTTTTCTCGAATCTGACATTGTGAAAGGCACGTATCCAGACAATATCCGGTCCTGCTGAGATTATTAATGGTTTTGGGAATGCCACAATCGTTTTGTCTAATGGCACAATCCTCCATATCAAGGATGTATTTCTTAGTAGTAAATCCAGAAGGAATTTGCTTAGTTGCAAGGATGTATTTCTTAGTAGTAAATCCAGAAGGAATTTGCTTAGTTGCAAGGATGTATGCCTTAATGGGTACCATATTGAAACTATTTATGAACAAAATAAATAATATCTCGGCATTATCTCTAATAAGACCGGCCTGAAAACCATCCATGAGAAACTTGAAGTTTCACCTACGGGTTTGTATTGTTTCATGATTAAGGCTATTGAATCCTATGCTGCTTTGTCATGGAAATCGATAAATCCTTATAAGTATGGAATGTGGCATGACTGCCTTGGTCACCCTAGCGCCACTATGATGCACAGAATAATTTCTCATTCCAATGGACGCCCTTTAAAGGATACAAGGGTATTGCTTTCCAAGGATTATAATTGTGAAGCTTGTTTACAAGGAAAGCTCATTATTAGACCTTCAATAACCAAGGTCAATTTGAAATCTCCTTTATTCTTACAAAGGATTTAGGATGATATTTGTGGACCAATACAACCACCAAGTGGACCGTTTCGATATTTTATGGTACTAATGGGTGCATCCTGTGGATGGTCCCATATTTACCTATTATCTACTAGCAATGTTGCTTTTGCAGATTTGCTTGTGCAGATTATAAAGCTACGTTCTCAATTCCCCGATTATCTGATAAAGAGTCAGGTACTATGATCGCTCCAGAAGATCATACAGCCCCTAAAGAGGCACAAACCCATGAAAGGATCAACAATATTGTGAATACTGAGAATTCCATTGCATATTGTAATGAGGTTTGGGATTGAAATAACATAATCATTGATGATATTTCTGCATTCTCAGTTGCTCATCAAAGTATGAATGATTCTTATGAGCCACAATCTATCACTGAATGTTGTCAAAGACATGATTGGCCCAAATGTGAGGAAGCAATTAAGTCTAAGTTAATTTCTCTTCCCAAACAAGAGGTTTCTGAGCCTATAACTAAAATCTCTGACAATATAAAGCCCGTCGGGTATAAATGGATATTTGTTCGGAAACAAAATGAGAAAAATGAAGTGATATATAAAGCGCGACTCGTTGCCCAAGGTTTTTTTCAACAACCTGGGATTGATTATAATGAGACATATGCACCTGTGAAGGATATGATTACATTTCGTTTCTTGATTAGCCTTGCAGTCTCCAAAAGATTGGAAATGAGTACCTATATGGCACATTAGACTCACATATTTATATGAAAATTCTCCTGGGATTCAAAATGTCGGATGCATGCACCCCCCGCAACTTATACTCTATAAAGTTGCAAAGATTTTATATAGGTTAAAGCAATCCGGTCGCATATGGTATCAACGCTTATGAGAGTATCCACTCAAAGAAGAGTACAAAAAAGACTCTATCTGCCCTTCCATGTTTATCAAAAGATCAAAAACTGGATTTGCTATTATTGCAGTTTATGTCGACAATATGAATTTAATTGGAACTCTAGAAGAGTTAGATAAAACTGCTACATATTTCAAAAAAGTTAGTTTGAGGTTAAAGATTTGGGTAAAACCAAACTTTTTCTTGGTCTTGGTCTTGAGTGCCGGAGCACTGTTCACGATGCACTATTCATTGTCGGAGTACTGTTCATGGGCATTATTCATTGCTCAGAATGGGCACAAATTTGACTGGGTGACTAAAAACGGGCCAAGGAGTAAGACTCACTACTTTGTTGTGATGCGAGTTTTTCGGCCATCCGGGATCGTCTTGATGGACTTTCGGACAGTTTTATGTTTTTTGGGTTTTTTTTTTATGTTTAATTTTATTTTCATAAATTTGTTGTTTTTAAATTCCAATTAGGTTAAGGTTTCGTTTTAGGTTATAAATATTTCATTTGTCTTAGTTTTCGAACAGCTTTTGATTTATTGATAATTTTTACTTTGGTCGTATTTCCGAAAACTAGATAGTTTTCACAAAACTTCCAGCTTTTCTTTGGTTTAGATGTTGTTTTTCAATATTGTTCTTGCATCATTGAGCTTGAGCATAAAGCAAATGGTGTCATTATGCATTAATCAGCATACATTGAAATGTTGCTTAAACGTTTTAACATGGATAAGGCTTATCCATAAAGCACCCCTGTGATTGTGAGGTCTCTAGATCCCCAAAAGGACCTGTTTTGTCCTAAAGAACCTGAAGAGGAGATACTTGGTCTTGAAGTACCATATTTGAATGCAATTTTGGCTTTAATTTACTTGGCACAATGCACGAGACCAGATATTGCTTTTGCAATAAATTTATTGGCACATTTTAGTTTTGAGCCAACTCAGAGACACTAGAATGGGATTAAACATATCTTTTGTTATCTCAAGGAACAATGGATTTGGGATTATATTATTCCATGGATTATACTCCTTTTGGTCTCATTAGATATGCTGATGCTGGATATTTGTCTGATCCGCATGAGGCTCACTCTCAAACCTATTATTTATTTTGTAATATCGATGCAGTAAGTACTGGCATTTCTTTTCCCTCTACTAAGCAATCATTGGTAGCTACAACCACTTTGAAATTATTGCTTTTTATGAAGTTGGAAGAGAGTGTGTTTGCATAAGATCCATTATAACACATATTCTTCATTCTTGTTGTTTAACACTAGTTACGAATTCTCCCACTATAATTTATGAAGACAACGCTGCTTGTGTTGCACAAATCGGGCTAGGATATATCAAAAGTGATGGGACCAAGCACATCTCACCAAAGTTTTGCTACACTCATGAACTCCAGGAAGGTCGACAAATTGATGTTAGGCAGGTTCAATTTGCACCTTTTTACCAAAACATTGCCATTGTCAACTTTGGACATATCAGTATATGGCATTGGTATGAGACGAGTTCACAAGATGCAAGATTGACCAGTCCCAGCAGTGACTATATGGTTCAATTGAGGGGGAGTTATTATAATATATGATCTGTACTCTTTTTCCCTTCTGATCGGTTTTTATCCCACTAGGTTTTTTCGCCTTAAGGTTTTTAATGCGGTAGGTCTTAAACAAAAGGTGAACACCCAAGGGGGAGAGTGTTATGAAATTAAGATGTGGCTATTCACCTTCCCTTATAATTCTTCACCTTCCCTTACGACTCTTCACGTTCTCTTTGATGATTATCTTAAGATATGGATAACTATCTATCCTATCCTAACCTTTCATATTCTGATCTTATCTCATCCTCTTCTCCTATAAATAAGAGGATTTGTAATCTCATTTGATGAATGAAGAAAGATAAATGAACAGAACTATTCTATTATTACCTCTCTATTCTATCTCATTTTACAATATAAAGCAATATCAACAGTGAAATGTAATGAATTTCTTTTGACCACATGCATTATATCAGAGTAAAAAAAAAATTCTCAATTTAGTTCCATAACATTTATTGTTTGGACCATGTTGGTTCCTATATTTTTTTTTATCATTTGGGGTCCTATAACTTTTTAGCTTAACATTTAGATCCTTTTTCCAGGAAAGTGCATTTTTCTAGTAATCCTAACTGGAATTTTTTTCTACTGTTGGCATTTTTTATGTTTCACTATAACAACAAAAAATTTTTTATTTAATTTTTTTAATTTCCTACTAAGTTTTTCAATCAACTGTCTAGGTCAGTTTTTCCTCAAAAATACAATTTTCATGAGGTAATTATGACCAGAGTTGTTTTTTCTTTATGAAATAAAGCGTTGGATGCATTTTGGGTACTTTAAAGTGCCCCATCAGTAAAAGCTTAACTCTTCAGTTTACTTTTCCATTATACTTGATCCCTTAGTTTTGGATTTTTTATTGAACCCATGTGATTGTCATTTCGTTCATGTTTCTTTCCACTATTCAAATTAGTGACATACTGAAACTCATAATAGCTCAATTTTATTTTTTAACATTGATCAACAACTACTACATTGGTTTTTTAATATTTTTCCCCATGAATTAACTTCAAATTAAGGTGAGAAATTTTTTCAATTAAATTTTTAATTATTTTCCTTTCATAACGATTTAAAATATGGTTACTAATTTTTCTTTTATTGTAATTTTTAAATACATGATTGTGAGTTCAAATGGAGTAAGTATTAGGATTGAGATATGCATGTTGTAGTTTTGTAATTATTTGTTTAAGTTTTAGTTTTGGTAAGTGAATATGTACTTGGAGGTGACAACAATGGAGGAGGAGGGAGTTTAAAAATTGATCCTAATGCCCAGCAACATAGAAAAAACTTCTAGTCAAAATTGTCTAAAAAATGTATTTTCTAGAAAAAACTGACCTAGATATTTAATTTTTTAAAAAAATTTGTCGGACGTTAAAAGTTTAGAATATATATTTATATATATACATGACCAAACACTACAGAGAAGTGCAATTTTGTAGCGTTTTTAGTGGGGTTTTGTGGCGGTTCTAATCGTCACTAGACATGTTTAGTTATTCTTGAAATGCTCTGTATTCTCACCTGCTATATATAGTGCATATCAATATGTATGTACTTGGTCAATATAAATCAACTCTATGGGAATAATACATATAAATGTAATCCATATGAAATATGTCGGTGCACTTTATAACATTACCAATATTTATTTATTCATATATTAATTTAAAATTTTAATTTTATATTTAATTAATTTTTGTAAATATATTTATTGATGTATTCAACTTCATAACTTTTTATATATTGAAGTCAACAATTTTGTTTCACCTAGGGGACAAATATTGTTTAAACAGATGGAGTACATGTATACCCATGGCAACAAAAACTTGTTGTCTTTGTAAAATAAATACTAAAACAAAGAGATATAGAGAAAGAACAATAATTCTTTTATTGATCAATTTTGAGAATCCTCGGATTCTCCCAAAATAGTTTTGTTTTACAATGAGGTAGGGGTAAACTACCATTTATAGATATAGGAAGATGAACCTTGATAAATACTTTCTGCATCCCAAAATATAAGTGTAGTTATTAAGGAGAGAGAAAATAGTATTTTTGACATTAGATAGCTACATTTAAAACTTCTTAATTCGTGTGAAATAATAGCTAACTTCTTATATTATGGGATCGGGATAGAAACTATTAATCACAATCATTAATAAACCTTATTAATGGGTAGAATAAATTAATTAATCATGTTAATGATAAACATTAATAAAGCTTATTTGCGAACCATCATTAATAGTTATAACGTTGTATAATCTAAAATCGAGGAGTTGAAAAAAGGGATTGCTCGGAAGTGGATATAATCCTATTAATATTTGTCTAAAGAATATAAATTTATTCATTTATTTCATAACAATAGCACAATTTAATTATATGAAGTATTTCCACACATGTAAGATAGAGAGATGGAGAAAGAGTTTAAACTATTAAAATCAGCTTATCAATTTGAAATTATTCGTTTAATATAATTATTAAAACAAGGTACACATACATGAATTTCCCTCCACTTTATTTAATTAAGGGCATGCATATCTTATTACAGCCCTGGGTTCGGGGTTAGAGGAGGACAAGACAAATAACCCCAAATGGCATTACCATGCTTAAATATTATTGTACTAGAAGAATGACCGAACCCAAGTACTTAATTATAGAAGATCATCACTTAATCTTGGAAAACTTGTACTTGATGAAATCGATAATGGTTTGATTAGCTAGGAAGGCTTTGGTAAGAACTTCATCGGGAACGGTAGGAGTGCTATTGAAGAGAGCTTGACCCATGATTTGAATTCCAGGGTTTTGACTGTTGAAAGAAGCATAGAATTGTGCATTCTTCTGTTTCCCAACATTAAGTTGGAAATGTAGAAGTCCCGGAGGAATAATAAACAATTCACCGGCAGTGAGGATTTTCCAGTAGAGCGTGTAGTTGGTGGAAACCCATCCTACGAATATTTTTCCCTCCGTGACAAGGGACAGCTCGGAGGCCCGAGGGTGGATATGGGGAGGGTTGAGTCCGCCGGGACGGAAGGTAACCCTATTCATGGACATTGCCAATGTATTGAGGGCGGGAAATTGAGTGACGGATACTTGAGTGAGGTCTACATCAAGGTAATCGAAATTATCAGGCTTTACGGCTAGGCCATCGTAGAAGAAGTCCTTTGAAGTAATTTGAGCAGGGTTTTTGCAAGGAAATCCGTTGAGGAAGAGAGGGGAATTCAAATCAGCGACGCAGAAATCTTGCAATGGGAAGGAAATGGAAGAAGAAGAAATGAGAGAATTGCCAAGGGGAAAATGATCAGATTCGTGTAATTAGGAGCCATATTTGGTTTTGCTATATTTTTGCAATGCTAATATTAATTAAGCTTTGTTGTTGCTTAGTTAGGTTGGTAGTATAGTTTGTTCTTGATAGCAAAACAAGGCAAGCTACTTATAAAGATTTTGGAGGAATAGCACTCCCCAACAGGTCGTTATTCAAAAAAAAAAAAAAAAAAAAAAAAAAAATTATCTGGGGAAGGTATAAGGTACCCATTAACAAATATCCATCGTACTTAAAAAATTTTTAAAAAAAGAATATCCATCCTCTTAAAATAATTTTTTTTAAAAAAGCCGCCCTATTCTAATCATTTTCAAATTGTGGGCCCAACTGCCTTGCTTTATATTTTTGAGACCGAATGATTGTTTTTCGGTTGAAATTGGATTTGCCGAATCTTGACTATGAGTATTCAATTTGATAGAATGGACTTTATATAATTTACTCATTTTATTTGAAAACTTTTAAAACTATTTTATAGGATAAGTAATATTTTAAAATTGAAAGATTCATTTTTTGGACGGATGGAGTATATATTAAATGTTTTATTGGATAAAATGGAAATATTACTTTTTTCATCAGTTAAAATGAATCATCAATATTGTATTAAAACAAACAAAAAAGAGGATTACAAATTTGTTGATGTATGTGTACTTATTAGCAGTGAGTTAGCTAAAACAGTAATTTTATCTAAAATATACTATATGCAGATATCAAATATAGGTAAGATAGAGTTTTCCTCATATAGACTATCATTACCACAAGATCCTATCAAAATTTATATGATAACATCCTATCAAAATTTATAGCACAATCTTCTAATTCTAGAGATGCAAGAAAAATTAGCTTTTCACCATGATCCTTGAAAAGCAACCAACACTGAGACTAACTTGTTATAAAGATCTAATTTATTTTCGTAAAGTAAATAACTTATGTTATATGCCTGAATTTAATGTGAGAAACCGAACTATAAGATTTGACAGTGGATAAATAATGATTGGGCTATACATGCGACAGATAAGAAAGAAGCCTCGGACCAAAAATCAGAAGACGATAAAATTGTCGTCGTTCCTTCACAATTAATTAATTAATTATTATTATTATTTTTTTTTTTTTTAAGGAATCATTCTCGTTTCTCAGCATCATTCTTTAGAAAAAAAAGATCCCTTAGAAGTGTCACTGGGGGATGCAGCCATTATGTATGACGGAAGCAATTACATAAAATAGATACCAAAATGACAAAAGTTATTTCGTCATTTAAAGGTAATACAAATTGACTATGGTGCACAAATTCTGAAACTGATAAGAAAAAATATGGATCGTCCATTTTTTGCATTTTGTTTTCCAAGACAAGAC
>JAOXNR010023738.1:0-25176 GCA_028571225.1 Parsonsia alboflavescens | reverse complement strand
ACACCCCCCCACCCCCCCCCCCCCCCCCCCCAAAAAAAAAAAAAAAAAAAAGGCCCTCCAAAATCTTAGTGCCTGCAGGAATCCTGTCTAGGACAAAGTGTCTTTTTTAATTTTCACATAGAAAATAAAGAAACTTTTATTAGGAAATGTAGCAGTCTTGCAAACTGAATATCCCTACTTTTGTGGCATGGTTAGCTCATACATACCTTTTCATTTCCTTTAATTGTTATATATAAAAAAAAAGTTCCTAGAGGTGCATCCTATGATTTCTACATGAAATGTGCAGGCAGTGGCAAGTGAAGGTGGTACTGATGATGCTAAAAGAAGGGGGGACGCATTTGCTCGTGCATTTTCTGCTCATTTGGCAAGGTATCAGCATCCATTAGTTTTATTGTTGCTTCATTTATTTTTCTTTGGAACATGTATTGGATGAATTGAGAGGTTCAGGAACCTGTGATCTATCTGTTCTCAATGAAATATGAGATTAGAAATAAAATTTAAATTGTTATACAATTTCTGTAATAAAGATTCAAATTCAAATTAGCCTGCCTTCTTGTTCATGTTATTAATATCTCCAGCAACAACATGACTGTTTTGTGATGACCAGACTAGAATGCTTTTACTGGATTCAACCATGGGGAACCTCAGTCTCTCTCTACCACTATCTCCTTCTGTTCCTTTATGCTTGTATTTTGAGCCAAGAATACTCGTTATATCTGTGTCCGCACATCAGTATATTTCTTACCATACCAATCTTTCCTGTTCATGTGTCCATTGTGATCAGGAACAAGCATGACCCCTTTTTTCTTTCAGTTGTTCACATATGGTTCATTTTGTTTAATGTATTGTTTCTTAAATTGCTTAGCTAGAACTAGAAGTGCCAAAAAATGAAAGGAAATACTCAAAACACTCTGATAGTGATCTGAAGCAATAGGTAAAAAGATGCTACAACTAAATTCAACTCAAATGCAGCAGCAAAATAGGGGCCAACAGGTTCAGTTCACTTAGGATTTTTTTTTTTTTCATTTTGGATTAGGTTGATGGAGGAGCCGGCTGCATATGGAAAGTTTGGGCTTGCTAATCTTTTGGAACTGAGAGAAGAATGTTTGAGGGAGTTCCACTTCTTTGATGCCTATAGAAGCATAAAACAGCGGTGGGTATTTATGGAAAGATAACTTGCTGCATATTCTGATTCCTGTATATATTCATATGTAGATAAGTTTTTCGCAATCTAATTTCTCCATTCAATCTCCATGTAAAAGCAGGGAAAATGAGGCATCTCTTGCTGTTTTACCTGATCTGCTTATGGAACTTGATGGTATGAATGAAGTAAGTGTGATTTCCATGTACTTGCATGATGCCTTTGTCTAGAAGTAAATCTTCTTTTTATTTCATATAAAAATTAAGAAGAGTTTTTTACTGTCAGTTACCACATAATCCTTATTGATAATAATGTGATTAGTGGTGGCACCTCGTATGTGAGCAGGGATATATATTCCTTAAACTTATGTTTCAGCCTTTAGATGAAAAATATGTTTAATTTAGGAATGTTGATGTCTTGACATTCAAAAATAGATGTTGGACATTCGATTTTAAGAGGTGGGAGTCATGATAATATAATTGCTTCTGATGATGATTATGATAAAATAATTGCTGTATTACAACTGATAGAAACCTCTCTGGTATCCCCAATCTTTGGATCACACAATTAGATACAATCTTCCTCCTCTCACTATTCTTGTTTCCTTTTTTTTTTGTTGGTTCTTTTACAATTTATTTGGCAACAAGAAGATACTGACAGACATATGAGGCCCATGGATGTTGTGGTGTGTGACAATCATCAGCATCCATGATATAAGGACCCCTGAAATGATAATATGATTTGTTCATTTTGTTCCTCTTTAACCTTTTGTGGATGTGATTATTGTACTACAAGCCTCTCATCTGCTGTAGAAATCAAATATCTATTATGCTTTGAGAGGCCATCATTATTTAAAGTGCATGTGATTCTTCTGCACGCTTTGTTTAATTTTGTGGTAATGTTGTATTTGGCTATCTATCTGCAGTGTCATTTTAGTGGTCTGTGCATTCATTTCATTGCAGGAATCGAGACTGCTGACACTTATTGAAGGTGTTCTTGCTGCAAACATCTTTGACTGGGGGTCACGTGCTTGTGTTGACCTTTATCATAAGGGAACAATCATAGAAATATACAGAATGAGTCGCAACAAGATGCAAAGACCTTGGAGGGCAAGTTTTGAAACTTTTTATATGGAATAGCTGTGAATTGACTTCATGATTTAATACTAACAAAAGATTTGTTAGGATAAACTAAATGATTTGTCTTTTAGAGAATGGCTTCTTACATGAGTTTGCGGATTCTAACAGTGTTTCAGTATTGCAGGTGGATGATTTTGATTCTTTTAAGGAGAGAATTCTGGGCTCAGGAGACAAGAAGCTTCATCCATATAAAAGAGCATTGCTTTTCGTGGACAATTCTGGTGCTGATATTGTCTTGGGGATGCTTCCTTTAGCTCGGGAGCTTCTCCGACGTGGAACTGAAGTAAGAGTTCTCTGTGTCTTACCTAGTATACGGCAGGCAAAGCTGCCTGGGCCTCTTATTTTCTTCGAGGTTACATGAAGGGGGAACTCTGATAGTAGTGAACATTAGCTTTTTTTTTTTTACACCAAACAGAGAAACAAATACCAACAATGTGAAAAAAAAAGTTTGACAAAATAGAAGAAGGAGCTGCGAGGGTCCCAACTGTATCTTCATGATATTCTTCTAACTCAAACAAAATCTAATTGGAACTTTATACATCCTCCACTCACAGACACAGTGGTTCTTGATGTCCTCTTCCCTATGTTTTTTCATATATTTTAATGTCTGAGTAATCATCTGAATGGTCATCTGCTTTACATATTCAATTTTATCTAGAACAGCTGTTAATTGACAATATTTTGCAGGTCGTGCTAGTTGCTAATTCCCTTCCTGCTCTAAATGATGTTACTGCAATGGAGGTGCCAGATATTGTGGCGGAGGCTGCCAAGGTTTACTCAATTGCAATTGCCACTTGCACAAGGATCCCCGTCATATATTAATGTTCTAAATCTCTGAGCACTCCCTTCATTAACTAGATTGAACAAACATATAAATTTTACTATTTTCTCCAAGTAAATGGGAAGAAAAAAAGGGAAGGGTTGGGAGATATTCAACAGCTAATGTACTTTTCCTCTTCTTTTTTCAATCATATTTCAGTTACAGTCCATGGTGCACTATAATATATACATCCTCACTGTTTCTCCTTCTGAGATTTTGGTTTTTGAAAAACCTACAATAGAATACACATTGAAAACCTTTTTGTGTCATATCTTAGGCCTTCTGCCGTGCATGGTAACTGGAATTGCATTTATATCAGTTCTGCCTTAGAAATAAAGACCACTTCATTTGAGTCCAGTACACATGAGAATTACTTTCTACCGGTTGTCTTATTCTGAAAGCAATAGTAAAATTATCACCTGTTTCAGAAAACCAGACTTCCAAATTAGGTTAGATTCTTCTGCAGTGCCTACCTCATGCAATGTATACTACCACCTATATGTTTCTGAACAAAGTTTTCTATTAGATTCTTTCCTAGGATAGCTTACTACTTTTTTATTATTTTTACATGATTTTGGTTCGTATCACTTGTCTACACAGCATTGTGATATTCTTCGAAGGGCTGCTGAAGCAGGAGGCCTTCTTGTTGATGCGATGATTAACACCCAAGATGGTTCTCATAATAATATATCTTCAGTTCCTTTGATGGTGGTTGAAAATGGATGCGGAAGCCCATGCATAGACTTGAGACAGGTTAGCTCAGAGTTAGCTGCTGCCGCCAAAGCGGCCGATTTGGTATGATGGTTTCCCTTCCCAATCTCTAATAAATACTTACTGCCTGCTTTTTGGTTAAGTTGAAAGAGTAAATAGTTTTCTATATATCTTTTTTATTTTTTGACGAGTAATTTCAAAGCTCTTCTTTCTCTCACTCCAGCTCTTCCCTCAGCTTACTATATCTATCACCCTCACCGTTTACTAAATATTGTTTTATTCAGATAATCTTGGAAGGCATGGGACGATCTTTGCATACCAACTTAAATGCACGGTTCAAATGCGATGCTCTAAAGGTGGGGGACGTGTTTTCTTGATATATACTTATGATCCATCCAGTCTCATTCTGTAGATTTGATTTAGTCATAAGTAGATCAGTGCGAAGCATGATATTCTTAGCAATTTCATTTAGAAGTGATTTTGATATTGTTGATTGTGAGTGTGTTGTAACCCACATGTTTTGGAGCTTGAAGTTTGACGGTTTCACTCATTCATTTACAATTTGATCTGCAGCTGGCTATGGTGAAGAATCAGAGGTTAGCAGAAAAGTTGGTGAAGGGGAAAATATATGATTGTGTCTGCAGATTTGAACCATCAAGCTAAAGGAAAAGATGTACTCTCTTTTTTCTTCTGGTTGCCAGCCAGAGCTCTATATAATTGACCAATAATAGTTCAAGAAAAGCCAATATGATGAATGTGGAACTTCATATCTTGCAGACCCACATTTTAAATTCATATGTATTTTGCCAACAAATATTGTACAGAAATATTTTCTTGATTTTAATTCCAGTTCTTGAAACTCAGGGTAAAAGGTTTATTAATCAGTTAAAGTTGTTTGAGCACTTAAAAACTAAGAGTGTTTTTTTATTTTTTATCTCAGCAAGTGTGATATTCTTGCTGGTAGGTGGTCAGGTTTCAGAGTAATTTTGGATCAAAGGGAAAAAAACCTTGGGCAGCCAAAAACATATATTCCCTCTGTTTGGCTTGAATATTGATGGGTATCTGACAATTAAATTATTATAAAATTAATAAGTTGAATTGCAATAAGTGTGGGCGTTTGGTCTAGTGGTATGATTCTCGCTTTGGGTGCGAGAGGTCCCGAGTTCGATTCTCGGAACGCCCCATTGTCTTTTTCTTAAAAAAAAATATTTTGGAAAAACTGAAAAAAAAGTCTGGAGGGCAGAAAAGGAATTAATGTTCGGACATGACTTGGATTTTAGAGTGGCCCACTTTTTCGTACAATAAATAGGAAAGGAGCACAACTGAGTACTGGCGTTTACACCCACCGATGATCCGTTCCGTCGTTATCAATAATAATTAAATACTAATAGAGTAAGAAGAGAAGCCACACGTCACTATCCTTAGTCAAAAATTTCTTACCATATCATTGGAAATGTATTGAATATTCATATTTTTCCTTTTCCGTCAAAAGATATAAATTAAATTACAAATGAATTATTATTGTTATGATGACACCTTCAGCAACAACAATAATAAAGTAAATAATTTAATTCACAAGAACTAAATTAAAACCGGATATTACATTTAACTTTTAGAAAGTAATTAGGGCAGTAACCTATGACTATTTTCTTAATTTTTTTAGTGATTATTTTATTATTTTCTTGTTTGTTATCAACACGTTGGAAGTTTTAAATTTTGTGATGGATAATTTCTTCATTTTTTCTACTTGAAAATAAACTCACTTAATACATGAACCTGTTGAAATTAATAATTACATTTTTTATATAGTATTCTCTTTTAAAAAATAATTTCTTGAAAAGAATATTTGAGATTGAATAATGAAAAAATATTTTTGAAACAATAAACTATTGCATTATTAAAATATCAAAGAAAGGATATTAATAAATATTTTGATACGAAGCTCTGTGGTAGTATCATTTTTCAAAAAGAAAGGGAAAGGGGTCTTTTTTTTTTTCCTCCTTCTGTTGTTCAATTCCACCAAGAAATTCACTTTATTTTCCCAATGGGCTCGGATAAGGTCCTAACCAAGGAGCATCTTAAGCCACCTAAGGAAACATTCGACATTTGGATTCAACAAAGAAAAAACCGAAAAGCCTATGAAAGAAATGTTCCCTTCACGTTGGTAGTGTAACTCTCTACCAGTAGAAGACACGGTTTGGCAGCTTTCACATAAATTTTCAACCCAACTCAACCACAGGACCTGTAATAGAGACTAACCTTTACTGGCTTCGTCTCCTGGGTTCAAAGATTCCTTTCTTTCCCAGATAATTTCGTCACTTTACTAGATCACTGTTCCACAATCTGAGATCCTCTGAGATTTTATGTGTTTGCGTAGAGCCAATTGGGAGTTGTTCATTCAGGTACCTGCATTTGTCTTGTTTCTGCAATTTTTAAAATCATTTTGCTGCTTCATTTATTTTACTGTCAGTGCAATTCTTTGGCTGTGTTTTGGCAGTTTTTGGGCTTCTCCTCAAAAGTCAGTTCTTGAGTTTTTATTTTGTTAGAATGTTTTCTTTTCCTTTTTTGGGATGTTAATATGAAGATGAAGCACCTAGAAACGTGTTTGAATTCTGGGTTTTTTCTTTTCTTTTCTTTTTTTGCTTTTTTGATGATCAGTGAAAGTGATGGATGATTGGTTAGTTGGTCTTGAAAAAGTTGGGACCTTTTCTTGAAATGGATGATCCAAGGTACTCAAAAACCCTAGAGGAGGGTTCTGTGGAGTCAAAGTTGGTTCGAGGTCAAACCTGTGAAGAAGCATCTGTTTTGTCTGAATTTAGTAAAACGCGTGATGGATCACTCTTGAGTTTGGACGAAAATGGAAGTGGAAATAATGGTCAGATTTTTACAAATACTACAACTGTTGAAATAAACAAAGGGGAAGAGACTAGAATAGCTAATGCTGGGGAAAGTGGCACTGAGAGCCTTGAGAATAATCAGGAATCTTTTACTGATGAGGTTGTTGCTGAAGAGGATGAAACGAGAAGGGGCTCCATGGGATCTGATATTGAAATGAAACTCTTAGTCAAATGTAACAAGGGGGTAAATAATGAGAATGACTCAGAAATTAAAGTGTCTCTGGCAGTTATTGAGAATGAGGAAATTGGAGCTGGAACAAATGATGTGACAGAAGAGGCTCTGGAGAAAATTGATGATGCAACACAAGTGCAAGGGTCTGATTCTCCCAGGAAGATTGATGGTATTTCCCTTTTTGTTGAGGTTTTTGGTTCATTGGATGGTATTTCTCAAGTTGAAGATGAGCAGTTCAGCAATGAGAATGTGTCAAGAGAGAGTGATTCTAGTGAGAAGATGACATGTGAAAGAAATGAAGTATTGTCATCTCATAACTGTGGAGATACTAGTGAAGGTGTTTCACAGACTCCTGACTTCATACTTACTGATGCTGCAGAAGAGGTAAATGGACTGGAGGATGATGCAGCAGATGAAAATGTCGGAAATCAAGAGGGCAATTTTGTTGTGGGTGACGTGGTATGGATTAAAACCAAGACTAATTTGTGGTGGCCTGGTGTTGTTAGTGATCCTTCAAATGCAACAAAAGATGCTGGGTCTAAGAAAAAGGACAGCTTACTAGTAAAATATTTTGGGAATGCCAATTTTGTCTGGTGTTTCCCATCCCGTTTGAAGCATTTACTTCAGTGCTTTGATGAGATGGTCCAACAAAATAATTCGAGGAGTTTCTGTGGTGCTGTGGAAAGGGCTGTCAACGAGATTGGTCGGCGTGTAAAGGAAGAGATGACTTGTTCTTGTTTCTCAAAAGGAAGTGGTGTTGAGGCTTCTGTAAGTGCTGTCAATTTCAATTCTGCATCAAAAAGAAAGATTGGTGATTTTTGTGCCTTTTCAGTATCTCAATTTGCGCCTGCTTTTTTTCTTGAACATATTAAGGGTCTTGCAAAAGATGGTTCTCTGCCTGGTAAGATTAACTTAATTGTCACCCAAAATCGTCTGTCAGCATTTTATCATTCTCTTGGGCATTGCCAATTGCCTTTGCATCAGCTCAGGCCAACTGATGCCAAAGATAGCACTCAACCTGGGTCAACAACAGTAAAGGAGTACAAAAACCCCACTGGGGTTTTGAGAGACAACTACAACTCTTTAGAGAAGTGTGACAGCAAAGTTGATAAAATTCAACCTATCTCAAGCACTGTTACATCCAATTTGATGAAGGAAAAGGAGAATTTCCATGGAAAAGTTGAGATCTTCACTGGTTGTAACACTACTTTGTCTGAGATTGAGCCTTCCAAAAACATTGATTCTCCAGCAGCTAGAGATGGCAATCGAGTGAGTGGACAAATTGGAAAGGGCAGAATCAAAGGAAGATCTGAGAAAGGTAACCGGTCAAGAGAAAGGAAGAAAAGCAAATATTTGTCATATCCATACATAGACCCCAGTAAGGACAAACCAACTTCAGGTCAGACTGAGACAGAAAATCCCGAGAAAGCTTCTGAACCAGGAACAGAAAATAACAACAGGAATTTGCTGAAAGTGGGACCAAGGAAATCAAGTTGTGGGGTTAATGTTTGTAAACCCGAGGATGTAAATTCATCTTCAGCTGAAATGCTATCTGAACTGCATCTGACAGCCCTTAATTGTTCATATTTTAGGGAGAAAAGATGTTCTGCTTCAGTCAAGAGATTTGTTTCTTGTTTCAGGAGCTTTGCTTTCTTAAACCATGAGATATCTGCTGAAAAGGATACTGATGATAGCCCAGGGCTTAGTAACAAGGATAACTCTGCCCAGAAGTTACCTGAAACTCAATCTCAGATAGATGAGACAAATAAACCTTCAGAGGATACAGAGGAGCATCCTTCCTCCAATGGCAAGGCAAAGAAGAGACGAAGAAAGAAGGAAGCTCTAACTTCAGAAAGCACAGTATTTCCTCGCACAATTATGGATTTTAAAAATGGATCATTGGTATATGAATTTCAGCAATTGGGCACTGATGCAACCCAGAGTGAAGAAGTTTCCAGGAAGAGAAGAATGACCGGAGCTGTTTCAGATATTGAAACAACAGTTCAGTTACCAGATATAGATGCAAACAGCACCAATTCATCAAGTCAGGGATTGCAGGTATTAGGAAATAGTGCATCTCCAGTAAAACGTGGTCGGAAGAAGCGAAAACTGAATGATGGTCCTACTGAAAATGGTTTTGGCTTGTTAGATTTGCATGGAAAGTGTGTGAAATTTGTGCAGTTGTTGAAAGATGTGCAAAAGGTGGGTCCTAATGTACAGTTGTTGAAGGATGTGCAAGCCGGAAGTCCTAATTTTTTCACAAGCATTCCTCAGCGAAATAATATGGTGGCTGAAACTGAGCTTCCATCAAAAGCAGTGGTTAGACAAGAAGAAGCCAGTGCAAAGTATGTTGAGTCTGGCTCACCAGAGCAGAATTTGCAGCAAATGCAGGGATTGAATCCTGAAGCCAGCTCCACCATTCCTGATTTAAATGGGAATGTTGGTGTGTCTGGGTCATCATTAAATAATAATGCTACTAATATGAATTCTGTTTTGAATAACAAGCCACGGCGAAGAAGGCGGAGAAAATCTGCTGCTGCAGAACCAGATAAGGTAAAGAACAATGTAGAACTTTCAGGGGCAATTCTGTTGTTTTTCGCATCTGGTGTTCCATTGCCTTCTGTGGCATCGCTTCTTACAACATTTGGCCTATATGGAGCCCTAAAGGAATCAGAAACGCGACATCTAGATTCATCGACTGCCCAAGTTTTCTTTGTGCAGAGTTCTGATGCCTTGCGAGCTTTCCGGGGTCTACAAGAGAGTAATTCTTTTGGACCAGGACTTGCAAATTGCCGCTTGGTTTACCACTCTGCTCCCCGCAATTCCTCCATACCAGATTTGAATGGAAATACTGCTGAATCTGGCTCAGCAGCAAATAATGTGACCGATATGAACTCTGTTCCAAAAAAAGATAAACCAAGGCGTAGGAGGCGGAGGAATAAAGTGCAGAACAATGAAGAAATTTCCGGGGCAATCATGTTGAATTTCTCTTCTGGTGTTGCTGTGCCTTCAGTGGAATCACTTCTTACAACATTTGCAGGATCAGAAACGCGATTTCTAAATGATTCAACTGCCCAAGTTGTTTTTGCACGGACTTCTGATGCCCTGGAAGCATTTCGACATTTACAAGAAAGCAACCCTTTTGGAGCGGCACTTGCAGGTTGCCGATTCATGTACCTCTCAGCTCATCCAGTTCCCAAACCAACTAATAACTTGCAGAAGGCACAAACATGTTCACCCATGAATTGGAACAAGACTCCAGCAATCCCTCTTGGTTTAAATCCAAACGGTGGCGATCCTCCTGATCTTTTGACCATAAAACAGAATCTTGAGATGATGAAATCAGTGTTGGAGAAAGCAGGTAACAATCTTTCATCTGAGATGAGAGCCAAATTAGAAAGTGAGATCAAAGGCCTGATGCAAAAGGTTAACTCTACTGTTGGTTCTGTCTCTTCCTCCTAGTTCTGTTTAGCCATGAATTTTTTTTTCCCTCCATCCAGCTTTTATACTGTTTGGGGGTATTTGATCTTAGTAACCATGTGATGAAATACATTTGGTGAAGGCTTAACTTCTGTTACCCCATTTCTCCTATGGTTGTTATAATTTCTTTGTTTCTTCAGAACACAGTTACATCATTTTACTCATAAATCTGCAGGACAATATGGGGTTTTCTTTGTCTCTATGGACTTATTATGGCCATAACAATTCTTGCTTAGATGAGCATTATGATGTCCCATTCTAGATTTATACCTCTCCATATTTTTGAAGTTCCAAAGGACTAAATCCTTTGCTCATCAGACCAGTGGGAAGTTTCTCCCCACCCTATTACAAGGAGCAAGCATTCTTCATGGTGGTATACGAGACAAGAAATTTCTTTTTGAGAATTTATCAAGATCAGATTTTGAACAAATTTGTTGTTGGATCTTTCATTTGAATTTGTTCTAAAGGTAGCAACAAGAGATATTCTCCATGTTTGACTTCTTTCAAAATCTTGTTTTTCCATCTCTCTAAATTTCTATTCAAACACCTCTCTATCCTATTTGGGCTTCTTTCCTCTCTTAATCTACACTATCGACCTGATAAGAATTGAGTAGTCTGAATTAAGAAGAGTTGCAGCAGTTTTAGGTGTCAAATTGGTCAGAAGCAACAAAAGTTCACTTTTTTAAGTCAAAAGAATCTCAAATTGAACTGTGATGATGAGTCCATTTTGGAGATCAAATTCTCTTATGTAGTGTAAACATTGAATTTGAGTCTTTAAATCATACCAAATTTTATTTTATTTTTTTACTATAGTTATAATTGGATTCAAGTGTGCTGCTGTGCACACTAAACCAAACTTGAATTGATGCACCTAACCTGACTTTGTTTCAACAACTTGAACTGTTCTTGGTTGGTTGCATCTGTTTGATGATTTAAACGATGAGTTTTTTAATATATATAATATTTTATCTGAAATGTGATATATTTGCTTATTTATATATAACATATTTTTTATTTCTTGAAGTTTTTAAAAAATAATTTATAACACATGAACAAATCGAAACGAGTTCAAGTTCAAGCTTATAACTATATTTAGTTTGGGATTTTGGGATGTCCAGAGGTTTATTCTTTTGTGTTTTTACGTGAACTTATTTCTTTTTTATTATTTTTCTTAAATGTATTTCATGGATTTTCGGCGGTTCCTAATCCTACTGTTCGAACCCAAAATTAGAAGTGATTCAAAGTTCCTTTACTTTTCTAATTCTTTTCTTGAATTCATCTAAGAAAATTAAAAATTGTGAATTCATCTAATTGCATTCCTTGAAAATGAATGTCTTCAAGGCATCAATTCAGCTTCATTTCGTGCATATGCTCCAATCATCACATAACAACAAGCACTATCACTACAGACAACTCAAAAACCTTTTCTGCAGCTTCAACAGTCCCAAACATCGCATACGTGTGCATAATCCAACTTCTCCAAAAGGGGGTTCTTGCCAATACGTAGCAATTTTTAGACAAAAAGACTCAAGACAGACGTGACTAATTCAAAAGAATCTTGAACAAGTTTGAGTGTAATGTAACCCCTGATTAAAGAACCAACAGCAGACATTCTCATCAGAGCTTAGACTTTGTTATGAAGCCACGACTTTGGTCAATCGCTTCTAATATAACAGAAAAGCCTCCCGGCTTCGGCGTCTTGAGTTAAATTTTGTCCCGAAATCATCTCATTCAGGATACACATATTTCAGAAAGACACAACTATAAACCAACCAAGTCGACTGTATTATGAGACCAATTCCACGACGCAGCGTAAGGTTTCTTGAGAGTAACACAACTGCTTGATGCCCAAACTGTAACTACATATCAAATAAACACACGGAATTCCATTTCATGACTTAAACACAAATCCTGGAAACTGTAATTAGTCTAGAAATACCTAAATAAAATTTCTCAAACAAGATTAATATCTCTGCGACATAAATACAAATCCCAAAATCATGTCTAAAAACATCCAAATAATCTCATTCTAAAATCATGGAAATTACTGACAGAAAATATAGGAGAAAATCGTTAAAAGTGTCAATGTCTGATGGTAAACTTACTTGGAAATCTTTATGGCAGAAGATGAAAAAAAAAGACTCCAACAACAGAACAAATCCTCGTTATTGCAGAATACAGATTCCAAAATCATGTCCAAGAACATACAAATAAAACCTCATTCAAAATTCATGAAAATAACTAACAGAAAATGAGAAGAAAAGGTTATATTTCAATGTGTGATTGTAAAAGGTACAAAGGAGAAAAAATTTCAGTGCTTGCACCATGTCGCCTTACTTATTTGGTGCAGCAGCCTAATTACCCTCCTCCACGCTCTCCACATCACTTTGGCCCACTAACAATTAATGCCGTTAAAACTTTATTCTTCCATCCTCCAAACCGTTTCTTCATACCATTTTAATGCCAAAAGTTATAGCAATAGGCAGAAATTCTCCGTTGATTTAGTAATGGGATTTGGCTGATTTCACCATTTTAACGCCAAAATTTTGAGAAACAGATAAACACCCAACTTCATCTGTAGAACATTATCGAGATTAACCAGTATAGAATCACAGTCTGAAACAATAAACCATCAATAATGGAACACGCATGCCTACCTCCTCCACAGGTTCATAACAGCTTCAATATGGCCTTCCCATTCACTCATTTAGTGTGACAGAATTTTGACCGGATTATGCCCGTGGCCGAGTCGATAGCTCTTGGGGAGGAGTATTGTGGATGATCCCAAGAGAATCGAGTTTCATTTCTCAAGTTGATTGTCAGGAGTTTCTGGATTCAAGTTGCTTGCCTAACTCGATAAATGTGGATAAGAGAAGGTGCTTTTGCATGGTCGAACGCCTTTGGGACCACTCCAAGAAAATAAGGTAATATCTGGCGGATTTTTTTGACTGTTCAAAGAAATAATGTGAAATTATTTTTTGTGGTAGATTTTGGCTTTCTTAGAGATATGGAGACTATTTGGAAACAATGGAATTTTTTCACTATTTGCATTGAACTTTCCAGCACAAGGGAACGTTGGAAAATTAAGGTATTTTCTTTTAGTGATTTTTTTGGCAATTTCAAAACTGATCGAGAATATAAAATAGATGATCAATCTCACATTGCTTCTTAAAATTCTTGTAAATGAATTTATTTTATATATAAAAAGCTTTGAGTATATTATTACTTTTCAATATCAAATAAATAATTATTGACTTTGTCATAATTTAATCATTAATATAAATAATATTTTTTATATTTATTAAATAATTAAATTAAATTATGAATATATATAAACTATAAATAAATAATTTTTAAAAAAATGAAAATTAATATATATATATAAATATATATATATATATAGTTTTGCTAAGGCGCGCTCCAACTTATCGTAACGGAATTTTTGCTACAGTACTCATGCAGCCAACCAAGCAAAGCAAAAATTACGTTACGGTAACGATTGGAGCGTGCATTAAGGCGCGCTCCAAAGCGCAACTTAGCAAATATATATATATATATATATTTATAAGAAGAATAGTGGCTGTTGATAACCCTGACAGCCAGAAAACTTTTCTCGACATTTTGCTAACCGTCACCTTCAAAATCGTTGGAATCAGAATTTCTTGCGATCTAAACATTCAGAAAACTCATTTTTTGACCTCCACAAAATCATAAATTTTTTGTAATGCAACCTTATTAATAAGTAATATCAAAATGAGTACTTACATTATTTTTGTATTATATATATATATATATATATATATATATATATATATATATGTATATATATGGGGAGATATAATTGATTCGTGTGTTAATTCGCATTCTTATGCGAACCTAAGTTACTTAACATAAATGTTTTGAGAAAACAAAACAGAAAAAAGAATGTCTTCAATGATCACAATGCATCCAAAACAATCATATTTGTACGCCTGGATTCTTTTTCTTTAAATTTTATCTTTTATTCATTTTTTCTTCAAGAAACCCATTTTGAATCTGGATTGTTATTGCAGCCAAAAAATGAAGAAGAATAAGAAGCTAGGTAACACGTATTAGAGGAAAGGAGAGAAGCTTGACAAAACCAACATTAAATAGAAAATATCTGTTATACATGATTATATTTATTTAATAAAATTTTATTTCTATTGTATTTTAAAAATATGAAATATAAGTGTCGTGCCTCAGGATTCACGATGAATGAAAAAAACTCCAGTTTTTTCAAGTTTTGGGAGTATCTTTACCCATTTATAATAAATATATTTTAGAAAATCTTAAAATTTAAAAATTTGTATACATCAGGAAAATTTAGATGTCAAAAGAACGTTTAATTTCTTACTTCAAATTTTAATCAGGGTTCAATTCACTGCACACAAATTAGCTTTTTAATTTTAATTTTTACATATATATATATATATATATATATATATGAAAATGATATAAAGTGTAAATGTGCACTCAATATAGAGACTTAATAATCAAAATTAACAGTTTTTTTTTATTTTAAAAAATTAATAAATTTGATGTAGTACCTGAGGTTTAGTTTAACCTTTTAGATATAATATATAAAATATATTTTAAAAAATATTTTTTTTTACCCTATTTATATATACATATATATATTTATTTCTTTCATCCTTAAGAAGAAAAAAAGGATGGGATGACTTCATCAGGCGGTGATTTTTTCAGTACTTTATCACTTGTTGTATGTTTATATATGTGATTAAACGGGTACTCTTCAGGACATCACTACATAAAGATGTGCAAGTACACACTTGTACTTATGCTATAGACAAATTAACCCTTCTTTGTCATATAAAAAAGGTACCCCATTATCTTCCTCGATATGTCACCAAATCCTAGATATTGAATTCTTCTCTAACAACCAATGCACTTTGTCATTAAATATTAAACATTATCAAGAATCAAAAATTAATTATAAGTAGGATACTTTTATAATACTACTAACTCTATTTGGAAATTAATGTCTCATATTCTATTTTAAATTATCCAAAATTGAGTGTCACATTTTCTAAATTAGTAAAAATTTTGTTAAAAAAATTGATAATGCATTATTTTAATGAACTAAATCAAACTTTTTTATTTAAATACGTATAAGTTAAATTGGAACATTTACTTCCGGACGAGGGGTATTATATAAGTAGAAAGAAAGGTTATGATCATATACTAAAGCACTTAAAATAGTAGTCATATTTAGACACTTTCCATTACTTCCCATCCACATTTCACACTTCAAGAACACTGACAGGAAAGAAAAAAATAAAAAAAAAACCTCCAAAAAGGAAAATGGTCCATTAAAGATAATAAAGGTATGTTAAACAGTACTAAACTAATTAATTCTCGATCATCATCATCATCGGGCAATCGATGATCCATAATCTCATCACTCATGGAGAGGGAAATCCTAAAGTACTAAGATTAATAATACATAGTATTTTAAATTAATTAATTACTTAATCTCTAGACTAATGGGTTTGTCGTAGAATTAGATCCATAACCATTCATCAAGCCAGGCCATGGTCCAACGGTTCCATTCAGATACCCAAAATTGTCTTTTCCAGTACTACCATCCGAACAATCCGGATGATCATGCCATTCTAGAGACAACAGTTTCGCCGCGTTTGGCTTCACGTCTAATGCAATATTTGGATCTTGTTCATGATGAGCTTCGTAGGGCAACATTAATCTCTGACACGTGTCCACTATTGTACCTGAATTTCCATCTATGGACATCCCAAATGGAGAACACGATGAGAAGTTATGGAAATTGGGTGGAAACATTCCCCCCGCAACGTTGCTGCTGATGTCATGATGATGACCAAGTCCAGACATGATTCCCAGATGATCGTGATGGGCATTACCCATAAGATCAATATGGGCTCCATTTCTTGAACAGCTTCCAACCAAAGCTTCAAACTTGTTCTCCATGAAGTCATGAATCGGCGCAGTAGGGTTTTCAAGCATGAAATTAGGATTCCCGGCCGCCAGTAAGTTATTGAAGTGAGAGAATTGCACCTCGTGAGGGAAATTAGAAAGGTGAAGATCTGTGGGATTATTATTATTGATGTTGTTGGACGACGAAGAATTACCGGCCGGATTTTGAATATTAACATGATTGTCATTTGATTTCTTTGAGGAAACTTTCTTGTTCTTTCTACAACCACCCCCGACCGGAATGTTCCGGAGAGTTCCTCCTTTAGTCCAGTACCTTCTGCAAGTCTTGCAGAAATACCTTGGCTGAGAAAGGCTGTAATTGTTGTAGTAACAGAACTTGGTGTGAGTAGAATCACATCTGGGGCATTTCAGGGCTTGGTCATGCGGAGGCCTTAGTCTCCTCTCTATCAATGGCCTTGAACATGCCAGCATGTCACCTGCAGATGGTGATGAAGAATCCAATCCCGCGTCGTCGTGGATCGTGCCCTGATCATGAGAATAATTTGAAGAAAATAGTGTAATTAAAGATTCTGAATGCCATGAGCTAGCTAGCTGCAGAACTCAAAATTTTCATAAATCACAAAAATAATTGTAAAGAATAATTATAAAAATGTATGGTAATATTGAACCTTTTGTCTTCCAAAAATATTAAATATTGCGGCTGCTTAGGGAATCAAATTAAGTAATCATCCAAATATGAAAACTTACTGAAATAATAATAATCATAGCAACCTCCGAAAATGTTGACAAAAAGGTACTACTATTAGTAGCCAGCCAGCTAGCATCTTGATGACTCCATTTGGTCATTTTATAACCAATTAATTAATCTTAATTATGATCCCATAATTACTAGTCCTATGTTTAGCAGCCGCCGATATGAATGTCATCGTACGTTGTTTATCTCTTGACTCTTATGTGAAGCGAAACAGATATAAAGAAGTGTAATAAACTTCACAATTATGCAACCGAAAAACCAAATTAAAAAACATTCTCATTTCTCAAATTAAGTTCCAAAATGAGGCAAATTGAAATAGTAACGATGAACATAACCCTTTTAATTTGGAGTCAAATGAGGCAAATTAATTTACTCCGCATTAGTATTTCTTCCTCGGGTCTAGGAAGGAACGCAGAAACTAACCCTTTAAAGCAAGACTAAAAAAAAAAAAAAAGGGGGGGGGATGAGGAAGTTTGATGATAACAATGCCTAAACTCCAAAGTTTTAGAACGGAGAGATTAAAGTATATGTGCATAGCAGAGAAAGTGTAAAAAGAATGTTGAAAATAATTTGCATGGCTTTTTCATCATGATTATACATACCTGCAACCAATCAGAGGAATCCATGCAGACTTGAAGAGAAGTAAGTCCCATTAACTGAACTTATAAAAAAGAATTCAAGCTTTCCTCCAAGCAAACTTCAATTTCTTTGCAGAAATCTTTATAAGATGCTGAACAGCATTAGCATTGATTTATAGATTATATAATAAGAGAAGAAAGGAGCAGTAGAGAAGAACAGTGAAGGAGTGTTTCTAACTTCTAACTAAGCTTGGATAGATATGGAGAAGGAGAGAAAACTTTGAAGAAGAAGTGGAATAAGGGATTGAGTTGGCAATGGAGGCTGAAGGGTGGCCGGGAGAATAAGAAGGTAGAAAAAGGCAGTGGTGGTGGGAGCAGGGTAGCTTGCACTAATTAGTGTGTGTGTATGCGTGCTCTCTCTCTCTATCTCTATCTCTATCTATCTCTCTTTGGTTGGTCTTATTGTCCTGTTACAAAAACAAAGCGTCGGTGGCAACTTACGTTGGGTCCCTACACTCCTAAACTGTCTCCCTCTCCTCTCTATGGTTTCCTTTCTCGGCCCTACTCATGGCATCATCTTGACTAGAACAAGTTAGCATATCTAGCTTCTTGTCTAGACTCTATCGTGTGAGATTATCTATTAGATCTCTTATAAATTACTAGTAAATATATCAATTTAAGAAATTAAGAAAATATTAATTTTTCTCTTGTCAATGTTACTTGTTTATTTATTTATTATCATTCAATCATATTAGTTAAATTTTTTAAAAATTTTAAGCCATTAATATCCTATTCTAGGTGTAACTTATAACCTTATTTTAATTGCATTCATTTTGTTGCGTTTACAGAGTCTAATTCTTACACATTTCATGTAAGACTAAAACCCGAGTTCTTTTAAAATATTAATATTGCAAGTAAAACTTGAACGGTTACCTTAAATTAGTATTAACAGTCTACTTGCCGAATAATTTAAATCGAAATCCCTTCGGAGACATCCCGTCAATGGAGTGATAAACACATAGAACATAAATCTCAAGTTTGAATCTATCAACATTCTTTTGAATAAGTAAAAATTAAAATTAATTTTTTATTACAAGTAAAGTTAGTGTCATGAGATTTGGAGTCGTCTTGTTATCTCTAGAAGATTAATAAAAATTTAATGAATTAATGGAAACGAGATTTAGTGTTATAATCCATCAATATTCCCTTTGTTTCATATTTTATTTTTAATTTTTTCTTTGTTGTTGGAATACTTGAGTTTTATTCTTTTCTAATCTATAATTTTTTTTCATTCATGAATACTTAATGAGTTAAATTTTACAAAATTTTGAAGCTTTAAAAGTATTCACTAAATTTTTTGTTTTAAACTTTGTATATTGAAATTTTAATTTGTTTTCATAATCCCTCGAACTTCGTAGTTTCCCTTTCGGTCTTTCTATCTATATGATTTCCTCTTTTATATAACCAAAAGAAAGGGAAAAAGAGTAACACAAAGAATTTTGACGGTTCTGATGGGATCCTGGTTAGCTTGGAAAATATATGCTGTCAGATGAATCTATGTCGGACGTCAGAAATCACGGCGTCGTATTCAGCAGTCCATGTCTGACGTGACAATAGGAGAATATTTGGGTCCTCGATAAAGAGCACAAACAAGTAGCTAAAAAATAAAACAAAAATAAACCGAAAGATCACTCTACTTAGATGTGGGTCCCACTGTTAGGAGAAGCTTAGGACAGCATACCGGACCCCACCAGCTCTCCCCTTGCACGCAAAGGATAAATTCCCCTCTACCCACGTGTCACCTTCTTTGAAAAACCACGTCTCCTGAATCCAAGATTATTTCTTGTTTTTTCTATTTTGTTTTTCTTTATTTTCCGTTATGGATTTGTGGTTCCTGTAATTACCTCGTTACCCAATTAAGATTGCACCACTAATCTAGATTACACTTTGCCGGCACAAAATTGAATGATTGTCTTAATCATTTCTCAGTCATGGTTACGAAGACTTTCAGTCAAAATAAACATGTGTATATTTGGATCAAAACATTGTTGAATCCCTTATATTTTTTTGCAACTATTAAGATCTCATATCAATTTATAAACAGTCATTAAGGTCTATATCATCTAATTCCGACCATTTTCATAGTGGCATCGATCACCTGACAAATTTGTCAGAAATCTCTAAGGGTAAAATCATCTTTGCACTTTAATCTTTAAAAAAAATAAAATAAATATTGCAGCAAAATAAGAAAAAAAATGCAGAAAATTTTTTCATTTCTTTTAACCGCGGAACGGATAACTCCCGATTAAACCTTCAATTTGGCCAACAACAAAAGACATAATCCACAGAGAAAACCGATGAAATTCTCTTCTACAATCTGCAACTATATATTATTTTTATTTTTTAATGTTGGAGACTTCCAATTCCTTCCCTACCCTTCTCAGTTCTTTCTTCTAATACCTCCTTGTCTTTGTAATACTAAAACGAACAATGAATTCCCCATAATTGGTAGAACAAAATTAACTGTATAATTGGGAGTTTTCCATTCTGGATCTTTTTTTTTTAATGTTTAAAGTGCAAAAAAGATTTTACCCCGATGAATTTTTGAAAAGTTTGTCAGGTGATTGGCGCTGCCATGAAAATGGTCAGAATTGGATGGTGTGGACCTTAATGGCTGCCCATAAATTGATATGGGACCTTAATGGCTGAAAAAAAAAACCATAAGGGATCTAACAATGTTTTGATCCAAACATATAAGTCCATTTTGACTAAAAGCCCTTGTTATGATTATTGTTTGTTAACCTTTCTTTGTCTGTTTAAACTTTTAGAGTGACATAATAGTCAAAGGTAATTTTAGAGGAAATAAAATAGAAATTTATCGTTGGTTGAATACTTCATCTAGATATCATAAGTCTAAATCATAATGTGACAAATATTGTAAAATTAAAGTTTTTCTTTATTATCCTAAAATTAAATTAGCTAGAGGAAATTATCCCTACATCAATTTTAATAAATCAATAAATTGATCCACATCGAAATATCTTTTATAAGTAATGTTGTTCATTGAGAAAAATATTCTTAATTATAACTATAAAATTTATAAATAAATGATCAAAGGTGACAAAGTCAAAAGTCAAGTTAAATGAAAAAGTATCTTGATAAAGTGAAATAAATGTTTTATTATATTGAAATTGAATGTTGAATTTTAACTTGTATAAATTAAAAATTTTAAAAAAATATTACTTCTTTCGTCACTGAATATAAGTCACTAACCATTATTTTACAAAAATTAATATAATTTTTTTCTCCTAAAATGTTCTCTAATTATTCTTTAAAAAATTTGAATACCATTTGATAAGTACCCTTCTGTCACTAAATATAAATCATTTCAACTAAATTTTCTTGTCACTAATTATAAGTCATTATTGTTAGTTAATTAGCCTTTTGATGTTACTTTTTCCATATTATCCCTCTAATGATATACTAATTGAAATGGTGTTCAAAATTTCAAAAGGACGACTGGTGACCTATATTTAATAATGGATGGAGTATGTTATTAGAAGAATAATATAGACAAAACACTTTAAAAAAACTAATTAACTAATAACAATGACAAGAACAATTAGTTAGAATAATTTAGATTTGGTAACAGAGAGAGTAACTTATTTCATTTTGATATTCTAATATTTATTTCTTTGTAAAATCTTGACAAATTTAATAAATTAGACACCTCATTAAGAAATTAAGAACCTTTGATTTTGAATAAAAAGAGTATTATTAAAATTCATGTATAACTATAAACTGTAGTTTTCAGAGAAAAATAATTTTCCTTAGATATAAAGTATTTAATTATTTAAATTAGCAAATAGCACTTGAAAAGAGGAGCTAGAAAGATTCAAATTCAAACGTTAATAATAGAAGTATACCACCGTACCTACGTCGTTGGAGACAGAAGTAACGTGTTTCACACGCATACAACCTTTGATGGATGAATGGATGAAGGAGTTGCAGTGTTCAAAGTACAAAATATCAGTCTCATCGAGTAGGCTAAAAAGTGCGTGCCTGAGTTTTCTACAGTTCTGCTACGCAGACAGTCTTCGCATTCAAGCACGTCAATAGGAGTACATTTATTATTATTATTAATTAATTAATTAGGAAAAAAGAGGACATGAGAAATTTTGTTAATAGTAAAAATTATTAAGTTCCTTCGTCAGGAAAAAAAATTATTTATTCTTATTCATTTATTTATGGTGTAATAATTATGAATTAAAAATTATGAGATTTATGTAAATTTAATACTTTATATTCATTCAGAATAATAAACAACTGTTGAAGTCATATATGTATATATATATATAAATTATTATAATCACAGGGTGTTTTCCCCACGCCCAATCATAGGACACTCAAGAGGTATATCCGTGAAACTTGCCTCATTTAAACCCAACCAATTACCATTCACTTTTTTAAAGCAAACATATATACTTGTAATTTTACAATTGATTTTTTTGGGGGTATTTTTGTGTTCTATTTCTAATCTATGTGCAAAAAAAAAATTTTTTAAAAATTAAAAATTAAATATTTAAACATTTGTAGTCAAATTAAATAAATAAAAATTTTTTACGAAAGCTTAAATTGTCATGAATACTGAAAACAATACTTATGATTTGAGTAGTAACTCTTTTATAACCTTCTTAAAAACTTTCTAATATTAAAACAACAGAGATAATAAAACATATATAAATTTATATATATATAAGAAAAAAATTTTAATTGTTAATTTAAGATAATTTTATCACTTAATCCAGACAGTTGTTTATTTAAGCTGTTCGAGCGGAATCAAACTTGTTTTTGTTTTCATTGAAAGTGCAAGCAAATTTAACATTTGTTTTTCAGTATTACTTATTCCTTCCTTTCCAGAAAAGGCTCTGAATCCCAAAGCAGTTTATTTCTATAACAACTTTGTCCGGATTCAGAATTCAAGCTCAAGAGATACTATCTCCCGCCGGTACATTTCTAGGACATTCGATTTATAAAACAGTTTAATGTTTCAAAAAATCGAAACTTCTCTACTTAACATGAATGCAATAAGAAATTTAAAACGAACCCGGGAAAATATTAATCTTCAGGTTGAAGATTGTTTTCTGATCAGTTTGATCTCATCAGGAACCCTACCTTTTTCATGATTATATCCTTTTCTTAATTGGTTTATAAAAATAACAGAATCAAAAGTTGATTTTAACCCAAAAAAAAAAAAAAGCTTTGAGGGAAGAGAGAATTAAATTGATTCTTCTCCCTTTCTTCTCGTGCAAGGCTGTCGTTCTATACTGGGCAACAAAAGAAGTGTAGAGAAGACAATATCGATCAAAACAAGCTTGTCATGATTCATGACAACTCCCCAACAGAACCTATATATGTATATTTAGTTTTAAAAGCCAATTCATGCATGCACGTCCTATTCAAATTTCAACTTGGATTGGCTCCACACTCTAAAAATAGCATTAACCAACGGAATATATGTATATAAAATCATATCTATGATTAGAGTTCAACGTTTGTATTCTAATGAAATTCTTCTTGAATACACAAGAATACTTTAACCATATGGAGTGTGCACCGATACATTTTATAACATTTATTTGCATCTATATAAATATATAATCCATGTCTTGTAAAACTTGCATGAAAGGATTGCTTTTCTTTAGAATATTGTACCAACCACATGAGATATAAGATTGAACAAAAAATTTTTCATGAATTTTAAAGTTAATTTTTTTATGGACTCTAATCTGTTCTAATAAATTATACAAAAGCCTACTTTATTCAAGAATTTTTTTTCATTAAAATAGCAGCATATTTCTCGTGATATATATTAAAAAGGAAAAAGATGGTTCAAAATAAAATTATAAGAGAGCTGGTCCAAACCAACCCATATAAATCATGACCTATGGTCCCATATGTGAAGCACCACATCGTAAGCAGTGCAGTCAAAGTGATTCCTCTAGCTAGGGCTATCTATATATGTATTGTATTGTACATATTCTTCATTGGCCCCATCCTGAGGCCGCCTTTTCCCTGGCTGGTTAAGTTTGTGGCATCGATCATTTTTTTCTTTCTTTTCAATTTGTATAATGATGTGATACTATAAATATATAAAGCTTCTGTTCTTGCCCACATGAAGTTGATGGCACAAAGGAATCCTAAAAGATGATCTCTCCAAAGTTCATAAATCATTTGGGCAGCTGAAGGAAGGTTCAAAAAAGATTTTTAGCATATGATTACCGACTGTGTGAACACCAGACAAAATGTCACATATAATTACTATGTAATTGTTAGTATATTTTTTGTTGCATCACGTTCTTGTCTTTATAAATAATAGTATGATAGATGCGTTTAGATGCCAACATAATCATTACTTGGTTAAGAGTGGTCGAGCGAAATAGATCTAAATGAACAAAATCATGTATCTTCAACAAGTTAATACTAAGTATAATTATACATAAGTGATGGGATTGTTAAAAAGAGGTGTGGTACGTATGTGACATTGAATCACATGAAATGACATGAGATTGAATATTCATCAATTTTTGGTGTTATATATTTTTTTTTATTACCATTTTAGACCGATATATACTATATAATTTAATTTATCAGAAGTTAGAGATAAATCACATACTTTATCCCTAAAACAAATTAATCTTATTTGTTTTAATGAGTTATGTAAAGAATATATATATATATATATATATAGAGAGAGAGAGAGAGAGAGAGAGAAAGGCTAGAGAAAGCAACGTTGCTTTCTATAAGAGAAAGCAACTACAGCAAACGACGTCGTTTTTAGAAAACTTGTAATTCGGAGATGAGATCGGACAAAGACGTGGGTTTTCAGACATTAGCTTCCCAATGAAATCCTCCGCCATTCCCTTTTCTCTTCAGACAGATGCAGAGGATTCACGCGTTGAGGATGGAACAAAGACATTTGCTGTAGAGATTAGCTTCCCATTTCTCCTCAGACAGATGCGGAGGATTTCATTCACCAAAAATTAACCCACATTTCGTTGGAAGAAGAAACCCACGTCGCAGACAGAGCAACTCTGAAAACGACTCCTGCAACGTTGACGGCAGTGGTTTTCTTCATCGTTGGTCAACGAATCTCGGTGTTGAAGTTGACGGGTGTTCTAGGTTTTGAACCTTTGAGGAAAATCTTCAAGCCGCTACTGAAGACTGGCACTTGGGCAAATTAATCTACACCGTTGCCAGTCTTCTCTCTCGATTCGAAGAGAAAATTCCTCAAGAACGAACAGAGATCCTTTCGACAATAATTATTGCCCTTTTCATTTTTTTAATTTTGTTGTTGTTTAAAATGCTGGGAATACCTGGAGATGATCCTCGTAATCCTGCTGTTATAGCTGATTTGGTATTATATATTCTAGCTATTCTGATGATTGTGTGTTCGTGCCTGTTAAGGGCAGCTGTGCTCATATGTGCCATGACATGTTTTGAATCTTCTGATTATCATTGTTGTGTGCCTG
>JAOXNR010023707.1:6044-25199 GCA_028571225.1 Parsonsia alboflavescens | reverse complement strand
GGCTGTTTAGATCGTTATGGTAGTTCGTAAATTCATGAGGGACTATAACGGTTGAGAAAAATTATGTGTCATTATATACTTTTGCCCTAATATGTGGGACCAAATAGTCGAAAAGAATTTTTAAAATGACATATTTACCCTCACGTCCTAGTCACGGGGCTTGCTCCACCATGAAAATGGCTAGAGAAGGGTTGTTTGGACTCTTATGGCAACTCGTAAATTCATGAAGGACCGTTATGGCCGGGTAAAAATATATAGGACCATTATATAGTTTGGCCCAAACATGTAACACCAAATAGGAAAAAAGGCCTTAGATTCTTGCACAACAAATATATATATATATATATAAATATAAATATATATATATATGTATATATAAAAAAGTAGCAGCAAGAAACGACGTTGTTTTGCACCCATCACACAGTGCGACGGTGTGCACAACAGAAAAATCGTATATATACATATATATATATATATATATATATATATAGAGAGAGAGAGAGAGAGAGAGAGAGAGACAGAGAGAGAGAGAGAACTTCTACAATGTGCTACACCTCACATGCTATGGTGTGCAACCGTCAAAATGCTGATAGAACCCAGTTTTGAGTGTTTGCAACGTCATTTTGAACGAGGCTTAGAAGAAAGGGGCAAAATTGAATAAAGAAGAATGTTAGGGAAGTGGAGGATGTGTGTGGATTTCACACATTGAATAAATACTGGCAAAAGGACGCATACCCACTCTCAAGCATCAATCAAATGGTAGACTCAATATCCGGTTACCGATGGCTATGTTTCCTAGAAGCCCACAAGGGGTACCACCAAATTCCAATGGCAATAGAAGATGTGGAAAGGACCTCATTCATCGTAGAGGTCGAGACCTACTGCTACACCAAGAATGCAGGAGCAGAATTCCAGCGAGCTATGCACAAGGTTTTCAAGAACTGTCTAGAGAGGAACATCAAGGTCTATATGGACAACATTGTAATCAAGTCTAAAACTTCAGAGGACTTCATCGAGGATGTCAAGGACACTCTCCAGACTTTGAAAGCTGCTCATATGAAACTCAATCCTGAAAAATGCACCTTCGAGTTTCAGTAGGAAAGTTCTTGGGCTTCATGATATCAGAGCGAGGCATTGATGCCAACCTCGACAAAATAAGAGCACTCTTAAACATGGAACCTCCCAGAAGCTTTAAAGAGGTATAGAGTCTAACAAGAAAGTTGGCAACGTTGGGGTGCTTCATCAGCAAGGGGCTGACAAATGAGAGAAATTTTACGACGTCCTAAAAAAGCCGAAGGATTTTCAATGGACTGAAGATCGCCAAACAGTTTTTGGCAAAGTGAAGGACTTTTCGGGGAAGCCCCCACAACTTATCTCCCCAAGGTCGGGAAAGAAGATCTTGATGTACTGCCGTAGAGAAGGCAGTTAGTTCGGTGCTACTAGTAGGAAATTCAGGTTTACAATGTCCAGTGTATTATGTAAGCTATTTGCTCTAAGGTCCTGAAATTAGATGTTTAGACCTCGAAAAATTAATGTACCTGATTGTTATTACTTCAAGGAAGCTTAAGCTCTATTTTGAAGCTTAATCAATTTGATTAAGCAATTTACCACTTAAGCAAGCTTTGGCAAAACTCAAGCTATCAGGCAGGATAATGAAGTGGTTGCTCGGGCTCTAGGGATATCAAATTGAATTTGAGCCAAGAAAAGCTATCAAAGCTCAAGCTCTCTCAGACTTTGTAGAAAAATGCTCAACAGTTCCACTGCAGCTCACAAGAACCTATGAAATTAATATCTAGACTATGTACAAAGATGGTTTCACAGAAAAGGAAAATTCAGGTATGGGAATTATACTGATTAGTCCTAAGGGAGTGAGAATCCCTTACTCTATTAAGTACAACATCCCAACCTCGAATAATGAATCCGAATATGATGCTCTCTTAGTAGGTCTAAGACTCACAAGAGCTCTAAAAGTGCAAAAATAGCAAGCCAAAACTAATTCACAAGTTATAGCTAGCCAAGTCGTTGGAGAATACGAAGCTAGGGAGGAGAACATGATTAAATATCTCAAATAAGTAAGAGATATAACATCAAAACTTGAGTATTTCCTTATTGAGCAAATACCAGGAGAGTAAAAATGTAGAAGCAGACACACTATCTAAAGTGTACCAGGAACTCGAGGGGACAAAAGCCGAGCTATTGGTGGAACAGTTATCCTCTCCCAACATAAACCAAGAAGAGAACTTGGTTATAGAGGATCAGGCAGACTGGAGATAAACAATGTATAAATTCCTTAAAGATGGCGACCTTCCACAAGATTCAAAAGAAGCTTGCTAAGTTCGGAAATGGGCACCACGCTATTTCCTGATAGGAGATGACGAGGTGTATAAAAGGTCATACACATGGCCATTACGCGAATGCCTGAGCAAGGGAGAAAGAGAGTATGTCATTGAAGAGGTACATAGTAGAATATGTGGATTATACATAGGAGCAAAAACAGTCTAGAAGAAAATACTAATGATAGGGTATGATTGGCCTTTGATGGTTTCAGACATTGAGAAGGTCATACAAAACTGCACGAGCTGCCAGTTGCATGGAAACAAGTCACATGTGCTGCCAACAAGGTATCAATCCATCAATATGTCAGTTCCTTTTGATATTTGGGGAATCGACATACTTTGACCCTTCCCCAAGGGAGTGGGGGGTGTCCAATTCTTGATTGTGGTAGTAGAATACTTCACCAAATAGGTTGAAGCTGAGCCAATGGCAATAATTTCTTCAACAAAAGTCCAGTCCTTTGTATAGAGGAACATTGTATGCAGATTTGGAATTCCTCATGCTATTATCTCTAACAATGGATGACAGTTTATAGGAGATCCATTCATGACTTTTTGTGAAAATTTGAGTATTGAATAGAGATTGACCTCTGTAGCATATCTCCAAGTGAACGAACTGGCTGAGGTCACAAAAAGAACCATTCTGGAAGGTCCCAAGAAAAGACTCACTGAGAAGGAAGGTCGCAATTCATGGCTAGAAGAAATTTCAAGCATCCTATGGGCATACAAAACCACACCTAGGATGGCTATCGGAGAAACACGAATAAGTCTATGCTTTGGAGTAGAAGCTATAATGTCGGTCGAGGTAGGAATGAAGTCCTTGAGATTGACTGAATATGATTCAGTCTTAAACGAGGGGTAGAGAAGGGCAGACCTCTAGCTCTTTGAAGAAGTCAAAAATAAAGCTATAAAAGCTGGCAAAAGATATAAAAGGCAAGTCACAAATTTTTTCAACAAGAAGGTGAAAGAGAAGCATTTCACAGTTGGAGAAATGGTAGTCAAGAGGTAGGATGTTGGAAAACAAGGATGACTAACCAAGCTGCAAGAAAGTTGGGAATCACTTTATATAATCCAAGAAGTTCACAAAGGAGGAAGCTACAAGCTCGCCTATCTCAAAGGAAGTCAACTCATACGACCTTGTGATGCAATAAATAGGAACGAATAAACGGCTAAACTGGAAAAGAACTGGATATTGTGAAAACACACAAGTTTTCAGTTTAACGACCAAAAGTCAAAAAAATCACATTGTAAAAGCCTGTTTGTAACTAAGACAAGACGAGATATTTATAATCTAAATCTAACCTTAAACCTACATGAAAATAAAAAAGCCCTAAAAACATAAAAAACCCAAAAGTCAAAGTTGAGCCCATTTCGAGCTCATGCCAGTGTGCATCATTCTCCCCATTACTGTAATCGAATCTGACTCGTCTTCACCAGCTGCTTTTCTACTAGTACTTTTGACCCAAAAAGAACTCTAATTAAATAAAATAAAATAAAATAAGCAACTTAATAATTGGATCTCAAGAAAAATCGCAACTTTTAGTTCGGATGAACAGTAATTGTGATGAACAGTAAAAATGATGAATAGTGAATGGTGAACAGTAAGCGAGAAACAATGCTGCCGGAACAGTAACCAATAAACAATGCCTCTAGAACAATATGGTGAATAGTACGACGACTACAGTTTCGAAAAACTCAAACTTTGGATTTTTTTTTTTTATGATCATTCGATCTGCTTGCTCGCCTAGTTAGAAATCTCGATTTTCATGCCAAGATTTCGGAAGGAAGATTCTCTGTCAGGTTGTTCTACTAGATTATGCCCTTGATTCAAAATCCCAAACGGATTGATGTCTTCCCCCTCATCTTCGGATTCAATCTCTAATTCTACCCCCTCCTTAGTCCGAACGTGCAACCTAGCCTGCCCCAATTACTGCTCCAAGTCTTGGATCAGCTTCTCTGTGCTTCATTTTCATTTTCTCGCAAGTCTCATTGACAAGGCTGTTCGTCTTCCTCAGGAATGACTCCACGTCCCCTTCCAGCATGATGTCGTCCATGACCAACACGATTCTGTTCGGCCATTGGTGCAGGAACAATAGTGTCACTGATACCAATTGATGCAGGAACAATGTCGAAAAGAATGACTAAACAGAAGAAAAATTGGAAAATTGCGAAAACTCTCTAGTTTTTAGAAAAAACGATAGAAGTAAAAAATTTTCAATTAATGAAAAGCTGCCGAAAACAATGAGAAACAAAATATTTAAAGCCAAAACAAAACCTTAACCTAATCAAAATCGAAAATTAAAGAAATTACGAAAATCCCCCTAAAAAAAGTAAATTATGAAATTGCCACTTAAAAACTGAAAAATTACGACATGCTACTGAAACCAGAAAAATTCCCAAAACTCCATCAAGAAGAATCCGGATGACATTCGATCGTTGGGCCGTTCCAGGTCACCCGGTCAAATTTGAACCTGATTCGAGCGTGGAGCAGTCGCCTCGGGAATCATGCGTGGCATCATCTGGCCTGATTGAATCCGATGAGGAGGAGGAAGATGACAATCCATTTGCAGTGTTGAACCCAGGGCGACAAAGCCGACCAGCATGACATGGCTGACAACCATCTTCTTTCTAGAATTTCAACATGAAAATCGAGATTCCAGATTTTGTAGGTAGGGTGCATCCTGATGAATTTTTAGATTGGTTACATACGGTGGAGAGGATTTTTGATTTTCGAGATTTGACAGAAGAACAGAAGGTTAAGATTGTGGCGATTAAGTTGTGGAAACATGCTTCGATTTGGGGGGAGCACGTTAAAAAGCAATGCGCTAGAGAGGGAAAGTCAAAAATTTTAACTTGGGAAAAGATGAAGAAACTGCTGCGGAAAAAGTTCCTGCCAGTACATTATCGGCAAGAGGTGTTTATTGATTATCATTCCATTAAGCAGTTGGGATCTTTCAGTGGAGCAGTACATTGTAGAATTTGATCGGTTACGTATGAGGTGCGATATCGCCGAGGAAGACGAGCAAACGGTGGTGCGATTTTCAGCAGGTTTGAAGTTCGAGATTGGTGATGTAGTTCAGCTACAGCAATATCGGAGGTATGAAGATGTTTGGAGATTGGCCCTGAAGGTCGAGGGACAGCTTAGACAGAAGAGCATTGGCGGTTCGGTATCTAAGGTTTTGAACAGATTTCAGGACAACCCTAGCAAGCAATCCTCTTTAATGGCGACGACGGCTGTGAGTAGAGGAGACAAGGGTAAGTCAATGGTCAAGGACAGATAGTACAGCGAAACTGGCAAAGAGGCTGCGGCGGCAACAACCAACAACTATTTTAAAAGCCAGGGCATTGGGCACTTTGTTGCAGACTATCCAAGTAGGCAGTTCATGACACTCAGCGAGGAGGTGCTTGAGCCAGATTTTGACGACGAAGAAGAGGAGCCTGATGAAGCACAAAAGGAGGAGGACATTTTATATGCTGATTCGGGAGAGTCCCTTGTGATTTGGAGAGTGCTAAGTGTGGCGACAATAGAAGATGAGTCTTGGTTGCGACATAATATCTTCCATACTCAGTGTACTACCAGAGGGAAGGTTTGCAACATGATCATTGATGGCAGTAGTTGCGAGAATGTGGTTTCCACGACAATGGTAGAAAAATTGGGTTTGGAAACAATTGAGCACCCGAAACCTTACAAATTGTCATGGTTGAAGAAGGGCAATAAGGTAAAAGTCAGTAAACGGTGCCTTGTTAGATTTTCGATTGGGAGAAAATATACAGACGAGGTCTGGTGTGATGTTATTCCTATGGATGCTAGTCACATTCTATTAGGGAGGCCGTGGCAGTATGATAGGAAGGCGACAAATGACAGATTTTGAAAGATATATTCCTTTAACAAGGATGGCGAGAACATCACATTGGGACCTTCGGATTTGAGGAAGGAGACACCAAGAAATTTGCTGTTTGGAATAGAGTTTTGTGGGAAGACGAGGAGTTTAACTGAAAATTTTGCATTGTTGTGGGAAACAATGCAGGTCAGTTCGAGCTTCCTGAGCGGGTTGCTCCATTATCGGATCACAGTTATTTCAAACGTGCTAGATAGTTCAAGGAGCTGCATTGTTTGAATCGTGCGTGGATTAAATGGAAGAATGTCTAGTCTAAACGGTGGATCGGTAAACGTCGGAGAAAGGATGTGTTCGAGAAAGGTGAACTGGTTTGGTTTTGGTTGAGAAATGAGAGCTTTCAGGAAATTAGGTTTGGCAAATTGCTACCACACACAGATGATGCACCTGGCGAGGATGAGTCGGATTCGAGGACGAATCTTTTCCCAACCGGGAAGGATGATGTCGGGCACGATTCTCGAGGTGACTGGTCCGAGCTCGAATCGGGCTCAAATTTGACCGGGTGACCCGGAAAGGCCCAACGATCAAAGCCACTGCTATGCTATGATGCAAGGAATTTTTCGGCTATTTGGAGTTGTCTTGATGGAGTTTTGGGCATTTTTCTGTTTTCAGTGGCATTGTCATAATTTTTTTGTTTTTAAGTGGGTAGTTTTGTAATTTACTTTTTTTTGGGGGTATTTTTGTGATTTCTTTAATTTTCAATTCCGATTAGGTTTAGGTCTTGTTTTGGCTTTAAATATTTCGTTTCTCATTGTTTACAATAGCTTTTGATTAATTAAAAATTTTCGACTTTGGTCGTTTTTTAGAACACTAGAGAGTTTTCGTAGTTTTTCAGCTTTTCTTCGATTTAGTCATTCTTTTCGACATTGTTCTTGCATCATCTTGGAATATCTGCCATGTAAAGAAATTCTATACATAAGGTTTTATAAGCCTTTCGAGACCTTGGAAGCTCGTTATAAAGCGTGGGAAATTGTCAGAAGGGAGCTCGCTGAACAGTGATTCAACCTTGGCAACAACCTCTTTTAAACTTTGTTAGTGCAAATGCATATCAAATTTCAGAGGCTTAAATAAATCTTGAGTTTGCAGAGCATATTGAGATCTTATTTCTTCTTATTTGCCTAAGTTTCAAAGCCAATTCAGATTATTATTCAAGTTCTAAGTGTAGAAGCAAAAACATGACACTCGGAGAAAATTAGCTGATATAAAGAAAGAGCCCACAAATAGACTTCTCAGAAGAGTATTGAGTACAACGGTGAGAAATGTGAGCTCGAAAAGATGAGCATTGAATATTACAAAGATAAAGAAGAAAGACTATGAAAGATCCTATTCTATTACAAACTTAGTCTTCTTCTTCATCTTCTCTTGGAGGCTCCAGCGAACTCAACAGTGCCTTCTCGTCCATAGATATCTCTTTTCCAGGGGCATCTGAGTGACTTGAGACTTAGTCAACAATATTTTCAGATGGAGGTCTATCCAAAGATAGACAATAGCTCAGGAAAGATCAGGTACCTCATCGAAATCAACAAATTGGGGATCAAAGAGGTAATGTGTAATTAAATCTCCATAGTCATGGATAACTGTTACTTCAAGTCGAGCATACACCTTCGGAGGCAAGTCATGGACTACCTTTTTAGGGGTCTCAACTCCAGCGGACTCACCCTTGGGCTTTTTCCCCTTCTTAGAGGGACCATCAACAACTTGGCCGACTTGGGCCCTGGCCTCACCTGCAACAACCTCCTCCAGTGAGCTCGGAACAAGATCTTCTTTCTCCCAAGGGAGAGGAGCTATAGCATCTGGATGGTATTGCTCCTTATGGACATCCGGATTAGTTTTTGAGTCCCCAATGAGTTTGCGCAACTTGTCAACCACATTGACATAAAGTTGAGGACTAAGGATGGACTCCACATAAGTCTGAAAGGTCGGGATCCCCTCAAGCTTGGATAGAGAAAGATTGCCATCTTCATCGCATATAGCTTGGAAGCCCCTCGATTGAGCCTCAAGCTCATGGATGCGATCCTTCTGCTTGTTGCCAAGCTCAAGCAACTAGTCATTTTGCTGGATAGCTTCTCCAAGGACAGAAGACATTGCCAGATTTTCAACTTTGGCCTCGCCTATATTCTTTCTGCACTCCTCCAGAAGGTTATACACGACTGTATAGACGACATTGGTCCTCTCAACGAAGGCAACAAGTTCTGCATTCTCTTTCACAAGTAGAGCCTCTCGCTCTAGAGCTCGGAGATCAGGTTAGAGAACTCCTGGTCTTTCTTCACCCTTTCTATCTGTCTCCTCAGTTGCTCACTTAAGAAGACATGGTTCTGCAAAAAGAACAGAGTACAAAATTGAAGAAAGTAAAGAAGCTCACTATATTTCAAGAGAAGCTATATCGATCCAGCTCATCATCTGTGAGCTGTGAGCTGTCGGCTGATGTCCCGGTCAATTGGAGGTGCACACTCCACCAAGAAGGATTGGGAGTGTGGCCATTGGAACAAGGAGTTTGAAGAATCCATAGCAAGGTCGGGGACCCATCTTGCAGTCCCCCTATTGGTGTAGGAGGCCAGGGATAGATTCCCTAGCCTCTTTAGCGTCTCAGTGACCTCTTCGGCCACACAGCCACTAAACTCTAGCCCCAGCTTCAAGGTCACGAGGGTCTTCCCCTTCCCAGAAGAGCTCGATTAGACCTTTTTTCTGGTGGAGTAGATTGGGAAGAAGGGGAGGAAGACGCAATTGTAATCTATTTAGGCCTCATAGTGGCCTGCCAAGCGGCAGCTTCAACACTCCTCTTCAGGATGGGCGAAATATTAATTTTTTTACTTTAGGTCTGGGGATAGGAATCTTGAAGGAAGATCTAATAGAGGTCAGTGCAGTAGTAGCAAATGGAGTGGCAGGGGAGGCACCAGCAGCATCACCAGGGCCATGGGTAAGAGGTCAGGGAGCCAGCGACCCCTCTGGATGACCTTGTTGCGAGCTGGTGGTGGACTTCAAGAGCCATGCTATCCTCATTACTTCCATAACGAAGAAAAAAGGCATATTAGTGTATAGAAAACTTAAATAAGACATACTAAAAAAGAGAAAAAGGAAAAACTCTCAACCGATGGGAAGAAGTCCTATAGCAATCCTAAGGAATGGAGGCTGCAGTCTATTAGACCCCCCAATCTAGCAGAATGAAGAAAGGTGATAGGCTAGACTGGTTAGGTACATTCGACCTTCTCAACCTTTGGGCAAGCCAGGTCAATCAAAAAAGTTCTATCAATCTCCTGGTGGCCAGCTAGGGTAGGGAGACCATTATGGAAGGTCTTATTCATATTCCAATCCGAGTAGAGCTCGGACAACACCAAATTATTGGGAAGTTTGTCGAAAAAGAAAGAATCCTTCTTATCCCCTCGGGCGGATGGGATGGGGGATTGCAGCTTCTATTTATTGTTAAATTGGAGGTATCCTACACTGGTCTTATTGGGTGCGGAGGAGACACCGACCTTGAAGAGACATCAAAAGAGTTCCAAAGAAATCGAAACCCTATAGAGATGAGAGGTTGCGATGAACCAAATTATTATCTGCACAGTGTTAGGAACGAGTTGTGCTATGGGGGAATTCCAAAAATGGATGATCACAAAAAATAGAGGGTGCAAATAAGGCTAAAAATGCCCCCTCTGAGGTTAGTTAGGTGAAGGACTATATGTCTGTCACGATGACTACTAGGGCGTTCGGACTCCCAAGGAGCAACTGTATTCTCCCTATTTAAACACCTCTCCCCATTGATTTGAAAAATCTAAGAGGGACCTAAGGAAGAGGACATGGAAAAGACCTTTAATTTGAAGGGGTGATAAACTTTACTGGACACTCAGGGAACCTTGGCGGAGATTGGAGGTAAGTAATATACCCCATTGTCTGAGTCTGTGGGGGGAAGAGGCGTAGTAACCTCTTTGGCATGTAGAGAAGGAGTGCTAGACGTAGATGATCAGATCGAGGAAGAAAGAGACTACAAACAGACCTCTCAGAAGAAGTAATTAGTACAAAAGGCAGAAATATGAGCTCAAAAAGCCGAGCATTCAAATTTACAAAGCATGAAGAAGAAATACTATAAAAGATCCTACTCTGTTACAAATTTAGTCTTCTTTTTCATCTTATCTTGGAGGCACCAGTGAGCTCAGAAATGCTTTCTCGTCCACAGCTATCTCTTTTCCATGGGGCATCTGAGGGACCTGTGAAGTAATCAACAATATTCTCAAATGGAGGTTTGCCTAAAGAGAGGCGAATACCTCGAGAAAGATCGAGTACCTCATCAAAATCAACATGTCAGGGATGAAAGGGATAATGTGTAATTAAATCTCCAAAGCCATAGATAATTGTAAATTCAGGTTGGGAAAATGCCTTGGGAGGAATATCATGGACTACCACCTCAAGAGTCTCAACCTCAACAGATGCATCCATGAGCCCCTTCCCCTTCTCAGAGGTACTCCCACCAGCTTGATCGACCTCTGCCAAGACCTCAGCAGTAGCCACCCCTACTTGTGAGGTCAAAATAAGATATTCCTTTTCTTAAGGAAAAGGAGTAGTAGCCTCCGGTTGGTATAGCCTCTCAAGAATAGCTCGGTCAATAGTGAGCTCACGCAGCCTGTCAATCACATCAACGTAAATCCCATAGAGCTGAGGTTGAAGGAGGGATTCCACATAATCTCGAAAGGCTGGGATCTCCTTGAGCTTTGTCAGGGATAGGTTGCCATTCTTCTTACATATGGCCCGAAAGCCTCCCAACTGAGCCTCGAGCTCACGGATGTGATCCCTCTACTGATTGGCCATTGAAATCAACTCCTCGCTTCTCCTCATACAGAAATTAAGGACGGAGGATAATTGAATATCTGAGCTCCAGTAGTCGATAATTTCTGCTCGCTCTCTTTGTAGAGAGATTCAATAGTAGCATAATTGGTCTTGGTTTGCTCGACCGCCAAACTGAGCTTCTGGACTTCTTTTTCAAGCTGAGCTTTCTCATCCTGGAGCTCGGAGACCAAGGTAGAGAACTCCTGGTCCTTCTTCAAGCTCTCCATTTGTCTCCTCAATCGCTCACCTAAGAAGATATAGTTCTGCAAAAAGAAAAGAAGAAGGCCAGTACTTAAGGAAAGTTGATGTAGAAACAACTACAAAAATATAGGAATTAAGGAAACTTATAGAAATATGGAGAGAGGCCGTGTATTAGTCCTGCTCATCATTAGTAAGCTTCCGGCAAATGTCAAGATCAACAAGGGCACATACTCGATCTGAAAGGATTGAGACTGTGGCCACTGGAACAAGGAGTCTGAGGACCCCATGGCAAGGTCGAGGACCTATCTGGTGGTCACTTCATTAGTCTAGGAGGCCAGGGATAGATTCCACAGCCTCTTCAATGTCTTAGCAACCTCCTCGCCTGATCAACCAGTGAACTCTAGCCCCACCTTTGGGGTTGCGGCCTTCCCCTTCCTTACAGAGCTTGAGGGAGGCCCCTTTTCGGGCTGTGTAGTTTGGGAGGAAGGGGCAGAGGATGAAATAACTATATTTGAGGGCCTTTCAGAAGCCCGCAAAACAGCAGCCTCTACCCTCCTCTTCAAGGTAGTCTGAGTTCGGTCCACCACAGCAATATTTTTGCTTCGTGTTTAGGGGATAGGATATTTGAAGGACCCCCCCAGAGTTCGGAGCAGCAACGGCAGGAGTGGCAGAAGAGTCACCAACAGCCTCGCCAGGGCCACCTATAGATGCTCGGGGAGCCAGCGACCCCTTCGACTGAGCTTGTTGAGAATTGTAGGTGGACTTCAAGAGCCAGGCGGTCCTTATTGCTCTCAAAACAAAGAAAAAAGACATGTTCGTACCCAGAAACTCCCTACCAATAGGAAGAAGTCCCATAGTTCTCCTAAGAGAGGGAAGGTTTCGATTTGTTAGACTCCCCAATCTGGCAAAATAGAGAAAGAAGACAGGCCATATTGGCTGGTTACATCTATGAATTCAAGGCCACAAATAGACCTCCTCCAGGCATCGATCGAAGGGAGTCTAGAGAGGGTACTAACATTACCTTTTGTTTCAATTCTCAGACAGAAGACGAATGTCGAAATATGTTGTCTGCAGTCACCAGCAAAAATCTCTGACCTTTGTGACGCAGAGCTAGTTGCTGATCAAGGTGGTTTGGATGAGGGGTAGGTGTCGGTTCAGCAAGTTTCAGTTCCACAATCGGCTCCACGACGTTCAGAATGTTTGAAGAAGAAGTCGTGAGCTGTTTTAAACACCGAATTGATGCCGGGCACGATTCTCGAGGTGACTGAAACAAGCTCGGATCGAGCTCAAATCTAACTGGGTGACCCGGAAAGGCCCAATGAACCAAAATCACTGCTATGCTGTGATGCAAGGTGTTTTTCGGGAATCCGGAGTTATTTCGATAGAGTTTTGGACAATTTTCTGTTTAAAGTGGCATTGTCATAATTTTACAGTCTTTAGTGACAGTTTTGTAATTTACTTTTTTTCTGGGGGCTTTTTTGCAATTTCTTTACTTTTCGTTCTCGATTAGGGTTAGGCTTTGTTTTTGGCTTTAATCATCGTTTTTGGCTGGTTTTTTTCAACAGTTTTGAAGGATTAAAGTTGCCTCTTTTTGGCTTTTCGATTTTCGACCACTTTGAAAAATCATTTTTCACTTAATTTTAATTTTCATCTTCTAACGACTTGCGTTGAAGTTTGATTAGGAGGAAAATTGAATCAGGTTTTCTTTGTCACTTCTTGTTTTGCTAGTTTCTAAACAAGAACGAATCTTCAGATTCTGTTTCCGACTGCGTCACTTTGCCTCTAATTCGTAACATGAACGTCCGCTTCCAATGTACATCTCACAAACAAAACAATGGGATTAAACACGATTGACCTGGTAGATTCAATCATGAATATGGTTTTCTCATTTTTTCGATTTCTTTGAACTCCGAGTTTTTCTACGCAGACACTTTGATGGAAAATTATCAATCATTCGGAAAACTAGAATAACTCTTAAAGACTTCGTAAAGAAATCGTCAATATAATTCTATCGTAACTACCAATAGGATTCAAAATCCAAACTGAGCTGGTTAATAGAAATCCTGTGAAATCAAAATTGTCCAGATTCAACGAACCAGGATAATTACAATTTAACACATAATTAACATTTAATTATGTTTTAGACTTATTCCTATTCATGAATTACCGTAAACAACTTTAGCTAATTACGTTTAAGTCCCAAGTGAGATATTACCCACTTGGAGATGCGTTTTGAATGTGTGACCCAATAGGTTCTCTTAAAATTGGCATTTGACATTAACGCATTATTGCAATCCAATTAATGAGAATGTTGGCGACAACATAAAACCTTCCGTGATAAAAATAACATGTCTTAATCTCTTTGTCCAGGAAGTCATAATTGAACATAAGTCATGGAATGTATCATGCTCAAAAAGTTCAATATCTCAATTCTCAGCCCCAAGTAGATTAATTAAATCGAATAAGATAAATATCTCATATCTACTTATTCGAGCATCGCCATGCATTTCATAATCTCACTCAACCAAGAATGCTAGACATCACTCTCTTGTTATATAAGAGGGACAAATCCAATCTTGATCATTCAACATTCCACAGCACAAATTAGGACATACTCAATACATGCCTTTATTGTCCACTCAAGTAAGAGTGACGTTTAACAATATCAAAGTATGCAATCTTTCATGCAGGAATTTTTTATGACCTCAAGTCAAAAGATGAGACATAATTATCACAACGAAATCACTCATGACACTTGTATAACAATCCATGAAGTGACTTCATGGAGGGTCAATCCAGTACACAATACTCTAAGTGTACCTATGTCATGATTTGATATCTCACATCCATGATGCTGCACATACTAGTCTCAGCGTGTAATTGATATCCTAATCTCAATAACACTTGACTTGGGGTATTTTAAGAATAGAAATAAACTATTCTAAGGACATTACATAATTTATTTAATGAAACGTAGATATAAAAGTCAATTATGTAATCATATAAATAGCATCATGATACAAAGTTATGTCAACTAAGTAAAATCATCATATGTTCCTAGGATATAACCTACAATCTGACCTTCTCAACATCATAGCAAGCCAGGTCAAACAAAAAGGTTCTATTCCTCTCATGCTCACCACCCAGGGTAGGGAGACCATTGTAAAAAGTCCTGTTCATCTTCCAATACGGGTGGGGCTCAGGCTGCACCAAATCGTTGTGAAGCCTTGTAAAAAAGAAAGAATCCTTCCAAACCCCGCTAGAGGATGTTAAGGGACCTACTTGTTTGTACCTATGATGGAGATCCAACACCTATGATACCTTCCAGGCCAATTATGAGAGCTAGAGCTTCCATGTTAAGGAAAGCATTGATCACATTTGTTCGAAGGAGAGAAGAGATTCTTGATTTCTCAACTATCTTTGAAGAACAACCATTAAAGAATGAAGAGCCAATGAAGGAATTCAACCTGTGGATGATAGAAGACTTAAATGAGGATTGTACAATCAAGGAACAAGCCCTTGGGGGCTTTAGGAATCAAGTTGGAGAGCCTTAGAAGGCTTGGGAAGAAGATGGTAATGTGCAAAACGAGTGTGGCACTGAGATGGCATGAGCAAGCATCAGATGGCACAAAAAAGCACCATTCGGAGTGTTACAGTGATTGAGCCGGCACCAGATCTCTACACCAGATAGCAGCACTAAAAATTCCAAAGAATTACCGGCGCCATGACCTGTGTGTCACCTGGAGCCGGTTGATCCCTTTTCCAATTTTCCCCTATTTTTGTCCCAAATGCGATCTTGACCCCCTTTTGGATGATTTCACTTGTTTTTAATGACTTTTATTTATGTTTTAACCTAGTTTAAATGGTTAAACAAGTCTCTAATCATTCCTATGGTTTCTTAGTGTTGAGACTATAAATATTTCTCTATTTCGTATTTGGAAGGCAACATATTCTGCAAACACATTTCAAACAATTGAGAGAATCTATTTAGATTAAATACAACTTTTCTTAAGTGTTCATCTAATGGCTCTTCTAGGTTTTTTAGTGAAACTCTAGAGATCTTCAATACTTGGCTAGGGTATTTGAGTTGAATTGGGAATTCAATCCATTAGATCATATTATGGGACATTATGGTCATTGGTTCTAGCTTGAACCTGTTGTATGAATTCTTGGATCGATCTCAAATTAGGTGTTCTGATTTTTGATTGAAGAATGAAGGGTTCCTTTCAAAATTTGAGATCACATCAACCAAGGGTTAAACTGCAGGTACCCTACACTAGTCTTGTTTGGTGCGGAGGAGACACCGACCTTGAAGATACATTTGAAGAGCTCTAAAGAAACTGGAACCCTGTAGAGATGATAGGTCGCAAGGAACCTGATTATTGTCCACAAAGCATTGGGAATGAGCTGTGCAATTGGAAAATTCCAAAATGGACAATGTCCAAGAAATAGTGGGTGAAAAAAAGGCATAAGAATGCCCCCACTGAGATTGGTTAGGCGAAGGACTATGTGTCCATGACGACGACTATTAGGGCACTTGGACTCTCCAGTAGCAACTATGCAATCCCTATTTACACCCCTCCCACTGATTTGAAAAATCTTAGAGGGTCCTAAGGAAGAAGATGTAGAAAAGACCTCTAATTCTGCGGGGTGATAAACTTTACTGGTCACTAGGGAGCCTTGGCGGAGATTGGGGGGGCAAATAAAATACCCCATTCTCTAGGTCCACAGGAGGAAAAGGCCCGGTAATCTCTCCGGAATGGAGAGAAGGAGTGCTAGATGCAGAAGACTCGAGGAAAGACACAAAAGATATTCTGAGAAGATGCGATTTTTTTTTCAAAAAGATAGTAAATGAAAGGGAAAAGAAAACTCACTCTTTAATTCCTGGGGGATTAAGAAAAGAGTTGTTCTAAACTCTGAGTTACTCGTCGGACAGGTGAAATAAAGGAATTTGAGAAGGAAGTGGATGATATTGCTAAAAGAAAATTTTGTGAGCAGTATATTCCGTAAGCAAGAAAAAAGTTTAGGTAAATCCTAAAATCTTCAAAAGCCTCCTAATTTATATGAGTGATGGAGCTCGGAAGTAGCTTCTGGGTTACCCCGAACAACAATGACGCCTATGATCACAACTTGAGAAGAAAGGATATAGGTCACCGGAGTGGGCTATTGCCCGGGGAAGAGCTCCGATGCCTCAATCAGTATTCTGGGAGAGTAATCTTGTGTAATTAACTCCAAAAAACACTGTCCTTGTTCGTCCTTGTCTGTAGACTATTTGTGATTTGATTACATATTAAAAATGAAGTTACCTCTTTGATTAGGGCTCTTCTATTACATGATAGTAGAAAATTAGGATAATTGTACGATCATATGAAACCCCACCAATTTCTCCTAGTATCTTCGTGTTTCCCTAGGTTTGGATATCTTGCCATTGACGTCTCTGGGGGAATGTTAGGAGTTGTGCACAATTGGTCGCGGTATGGAAGATGTATGAGACAGATTGGAGCTCACCGGGTTGAAGGTCGTGGTCTTGTGAGACCTCTCTTGAGCTTATTTATTAGGTTAGTGACCTGGGAGGGTGGTGGTAGGCGGTCCCTGCCCACCTTTCCTCGTTGACAAGTCAGTTTAACTTTCAGGTGTTGAGGTCGGGGCTTTAAGCCAATTTTGGTTGACTTGTCCAGTTTTGCCCATTTAGTTTGACTCATTCGGGTCATGTCCATTTCTCCCATCATTACCCCTCTTTAGGCCCAACGAGCTCAAAGGTTGTGGAGCCTAAATTACCATCCTTGAGTCACGAAGTTTGAAAGGTGGTGCTGTTTTCTCTGTAACGGCTAGTTTTTTGAGGAGTCGCATCTCATTAGTTTTGGTAGTTGCCTCAATTCCTGGGGTACCGGATCCTTTTCAGCAACCCAAAGGACTACTTATCTCATATAAATTATGAGTCCTTTGAAGATTCTAGGACTTAACTAAACTCTTAAATAACTTGCGAGTAACTCTATTTTACAACGCTTTCTTTCTACAATATCTGGTACTCCTTTTTTGGAATTTCTTTTCTTTCTTCTATCAAGCACGTGACTCAGAGCCCAGAAGAACCCTCCCCTTAATTCTTCAAGGAATTTTTTAACAAGTGACTTTTCTTTCATTTTTATCACTTTTTGGAAAAAATTAATCTTTTCCCCTTTCCAAGTCAAAAAATATCTTCTGCATCCTTTGCATCTAGCACCCCCTCTCTTCGTTGTAGAGAAGTATTCCCTATTGTCTTGGAGAAGAGGGTTTTTCTTTTTCCTCTAGTTTCTATGAGAGCTCCTCTAGTAAAAAGTAAGGTTTACGGGTCTTCTGAGTTGGAGGTTGACGCAGAGTTGGTTGCTGATCAAGGTGATTTAGGTGTGGGGAAAGTTTTGGTTCCACAATCAGCTCCATGACATTCAGGACGTTTGAAGAAGAGGACGTGAGCTGTCTAAAACATCGAATTGATGTCGGGCACGATTCCCGAAGCGACTGAAACGAGCTCGAATTGGGCTAAAATCTGACTGGGTGACCCAGAACGGCCCAACAAACCAAAGCCACTGCTATGCTTTGATGCAAGGCGTTATTCAGCCATCCGAAGTCGTTTCGATGGAGTTTTGGGCAATTTTCTGTTTTCAATGGCATTGTCATAATTTTACAGTTTTTAGTGACAGTTTCGTAATTTATTATTTTTCTAGGGGTTTTTTTGAAATTTCATTACTTTTCGTTTCCGATTAGGGTTAGGCTTTGTTTTTTGGCTTTAAGAATGGTTTCGAATGGTTGTTTTTCGACAGTTTTTTATGAATTAAAGTTGCCTCTTTTCGGCTTTGCGATTTTCGACCACTTTGAAAAATTTTTTTCGCTTAATTTTAATTTTCATCCTCTAACTACTTGCGTTGAAGTTTGATTAGAAGGAAAATTGGTTCAGGTACCTTTTTTTTTCGTTTCTTGTTTTGCAAGTTTCTGAACAAGAACGAATCTTCAGATTCTGTTTCCGATTGCATCAGAGGTCTTCTCCGTATCTTCTTCTTTAGGACCCACTAAAATTTTCAAGAAGAGTGGGGAGAGGGGACTCGAGAAAGGCAACATAATCGCTGCTGAATAGGGTGAGCTTCCTTGTAGTCGGCGTGATGGACACAAGTCCTTCGCATTGCCAATCTTAGAGGGGGTATTCTTCTGCCCCATTTGCTCCCTCTGTTTCTAGATATTGCTTATTTTTGGGGCTTTCCCATAGCCAAACTCGTTTCCAATTCTGTACGGGCAGTGGTCGGGTTCGTTATGACCTGCCATGTTTATGCAGCTCTAGTGTCATTGGAGCTCTTTAGGTGTTTCTTTAAGATTGGTGTCTCCTCGATGCCAAAAAATTATCTCTGTATTGTACCTTCAGTTTAATCCTAGATATAAGTTGGTAGGTCGCTTCCAGTCCTCTGTGGGGGATTGGAAAAATTCCTTCTGTTTTGCTAGACTCCCCAACAATCTAATCCGGTCCGAGCCTTATCCGGACTGGAATATGGGTCAGTCCTTCTTCAACGAGCTCTCTACCTTGTCCACTGAACAGGAGAGGGATAGGGCCATTTGAATTGAAGTGGTCCATTCTAATGTTGCCAAGGTCAAGTGTAGTTTACCAGCCTGGCTTGTCACCTTTCTTCTCCCTGCTAGACTAAGGAGTCCAGCAAACCACTACCTCCCCTCTGATAGGAGAGCTACGGGGATTTCCCCTTCTGGTAGGATGTTTTTTATGTCTACTTTCAATGAGCTCATTTTGACTCTTTTGTGTACTACCATACTTTCTTTCTTGTTTTGTTTTGACAGGAATGAGGACAACCTCCTGGCTTCTGAATTTTACTCCTCCACAAGCTCCTGCTGCTGGAGTTGGGGGCACAGCTAGTGCCTCCTCTTCTGCTGCT
>JAOXNR010023696.1:0-25201 GCA_028571225.1 Parsonsia alboflavescens | reverse complement strand
GAGAATGAATTAATTTTATTCTAGATAGCATTAATAATTAATTAAGGATTTAATTAATCCTTGAAATTAATTATTTGAGCTTGAATAAAATTAATTAGTTGTTTTATTTAGTCTTATAATTAATTTGGACTTATATCCATAAGATTAATTATTGTTGGGATTGAATAAAATAATGAAGTGGATATTTATTTTTAATAGTCTTATAATTAATTTAGACTTAGGTCCATAAGATTAATTATTATTGGGATTGAATAAAATAATGAAGTGGATATTTATTTTTAATAGTCTTATAATTAATTTAGACTTAGGTCCATGAGATTAATTATTTAATGGGCTAAGAATAAAAATAAATATTGGGGCTTTAATTAAAGGGTCTGAATATTTATGTTGGATCTATGATCCAATGAATAATTATTGGACTTTTAATTAAATAAAAGGATTGTTAGGCTGTTGGGCTTTTGACCCCTAGAAAACCATATTTCTAATTTAGTTATTAATGAATTATTTATTAATCTTGTAATAACAAGAAGAAAAAAAATTGTTCTGAAACCCTAGAAAAGAAAATAGAAGTAATTTTTCTCTCAATAGAAAAATTACAGAACGTCTGTTTTCTTCCACTCCACTCACAGAGATTCTCCGGTCTTCTATTTTCCTTTCTGTTCACCCAGGCAGATAGGGAATAGATTAAAAGATCTTATGCAAGTAGATCAAGACGTCCAGATCCATTCCGCAGGACAGATCTCCACGAATCATCATTCTTGGTATCATTCTCGAACTTCAATGTGAGAAAATTTTTTAAAATCCTAGGACTAAGGATTAGTTTCCTAGTGGATTCGGGATCCGATCCCCTTCAAGAAGAACATCTGCAGCACTTACAGCTAGTTTTAGCTAACTTGCGAGATCACAGTTTGTTTGCCAATTGGAAGAAATGCAATTGGATGGTCGACAAGATCATATTCTTGGGGTATGTGGTTTCGGCAAGTGGGATTCAGCCAAATGATGCTAAGATTCGGATAATCCGTGATTGGCCAGTACCCAAGAGTGCAATAGAGGTTCGGTCTTTTCATGGATTAGCAAGTTTCTATCGGTGGCTTATTAGGAATTTCAGTGTGTTGATGGCACCGATGACTGATCTTTACAACGCCAAGGTGTTTGAATGGACAGAGGCAGCTCAAGAGGCATTTGATGTGATATAGGAAAAGCTGACGAGTGCCCCAGTACTTGCCCTGCCGAATTTCGATAAGGTATTCGAAGTGGATTGTGATGATTCGAAGGTGGGAATAGGAGCAGTTTTGAGCCAGGAGGGACGGCCAGTAGCCTATTTCGGAGAAAAACTTGGAGGGCCGAAGTTGAACTACTCAAGTTATGATGTCGAGTTCTATGCCATAGTCCGAGCTCTTCAACATTGGCGGCATTATTCAATACAGCAGGAGTTTGTGTTGTACTCTGACCACCAGGCTTTCAAGTTTCTTCAGGGGCAGCATCGACTTAGTGATAGGCATGCCAAGTGTGTGTCAGCGCTTCAGGAGTTCACATTCACCTTAAAACATAAGTCAGGCATCGCTCATAAGGTGGCTGATGCTTTGAGTAGGCGATGGTCGTTGCTTAACATGATGCGGGTTACCACCTTGGGCTTTGAGGGATTGAGAGAGTTGCTATGGGATGATGTAGATTTCGATCCTATTGTGAAGGCCGAAGAGCAGCAGGAATGGTGTGACTATGTGCTTCATGATGGCTATCTTTTCCGAGGTAACTGCTTATGCATTCCTGACACATCGTTGAGATTGTTGATCGTTCAGGAATTGCACTCGCTAGGGCACTTCGGCAAGGACAAGACTGCCGGCTTGATCAAGGAGAAATTTTACTGGCTGGGAATAGATAAGAGTGCCCAAGATTTCGTTAAGCGATGCCAAGTCTGTTAGGTGTCGAAAGGAGGGGGCACTAATTAGGGTCTTTATACACCTTTACCCATTTCGGAAGAGCCATGGACGGATGTGTCAATGGATTTCGTATTGGGTTTGCTGCGAACGCAGAAGGGGTTTGACAATATCATGGTCGTGGTGGATAGGTTCAGCAAGATGGCTATCGTCATTGCTTGCAAGAATTCCATGGATGCGAGCAAAATTTTCGACTTGTACTTTGGAGATGTGGTGCGGAGATTTGGGTTGCCACGGAGTATCCTATCTGATCGAGATACGCAATTCATGAGCCATTTTTGGAGAGAGCTTTGGAAGCATATGGAGACTACTCTGAAGTTTAGCAGTCCATACCATCCATAGACGGATGGCTAGACGGAAGTGGTGAATCGCACCTTGGGGAACATGTTGAGGGCGCAGGTCAAGTCTTTTGGGACTTGGGATTATGTGCTTTCAAAGATTGAATTCGAGTTTAACTACTCTGTGAACATGTCCACCAAATTTTCTCCTTTTTAGATTGTTTTGGGGCGAAATCCAAGAGGTCCTCTCGACCTTGCTATTCCTGATCATGGTTCGGCTCCAAGAAAGGTGGAGGATCGTCTGGTTGATCTACAGTCCATTCATGCAATTGTCAAAGCAAACTTGGAGGAAGCCTATGCTTAGTACAAGTTGCATGCAAATCAGTCTAGGTGAGATGTCCAGTTTGAGGTAGGTGATCTGGCTTGGGTCTCTCTGTCCAAAGAACAATATCCTGTTGGTGAGTATCATAAGCTCAAGGATAGGAAGGTTGGCCCATGCCAAATCTTGGAGAAACTTGGTGTCAATGCTTATCAAGTTGAATTACCAAACGCGTTTAGTATTTCCAATGTTTTTAATGTTCAGCATCTCACGTCTTTTCATGGTGATAATCCGAGCTTGAGAACAAATTCCATTCAGGCGGGGGAGTCTGACGCAGAGCTGGTTGCTGATCAAGGTGGTTCGGATGCTTGGCAGGTATCGATTCAGTAAGTTTCGGTTCCACAATTAGCTCCATAACGTTCATAACGTTTGAAAAAGAGGACTTGAGTTGCTTAAAACATCGAATTGATGCCGGACATGATTCCCGAAGTGACTGAAACGAGCTCGGATCGGGCTTAAATCTGACTGGGTGACCCGGAACAGCCCAATGAACCAAAGACACTACTATGCTGTGATGCAAGGCGTTTTCGGCCTTCCGGAGTCATTTGGATGGAGTTTCAGGCAATTTTCTGTTTTCAGTGGCATTGTCGTAATTTTACAGTTTTAAGTGATAGTTTCATAATTTACTATCTTCTAGGGGTATTTTAGCAATTTCTTTACTTTTCGTTTCCGATTAGGGTTAGGGTTTGTTTTGGCTTTAAGAATTGTTTTGCTGGTTGTTTTCCTCAGTTTTTTGATGAATTAAAAGTTACCACCTTTTTGGCTTATTCGATTTTCAACTACTTTGAAAATTCGTTCTTCGCTTGATTTAATTTTCGTCTTCTAACTACCTGCGCTAAAGTTTGATTAGAGGGAAAATTGAATCAGGTTTATTTTTTTCATTTCTTGATTTGCATGTTTCTGAACAAGATTGAACCTTTAGGTTCTGTCTTCTTACTGCATCATCCACCCAATGTAGCGATGCATTCCATCCCTATTCAGTCAAACAAGACTAGCCATGGCAATTACATCTGCTACTACATGGCATAGTAGATGAGGGGGCATCTTAAGGAGATGCCCACTATAGGGCAACGTATTAGAGATGAGATGGGCTAGACCATGTTGTGGAATCATAGACCTAGATTTATATAAATATATATATATATATATATATATGTATTGTAAATAATACATTGAGAATAAATGTGTATTATGTAAATTATATATGGTATTCTTGATTGCTAATGTATGTTAATTCTATAACATTTAATTCTACTGTATGTTAAATTCCATACAAAATTAACTGCCTAAGTTTCCATAAAAAGATTGGCTTGGAAAAAACTTTAAAAAATCAACTTAAAAGGATTCCATAAAAAAAATTTCCCTAAATCTTTAAAAAATTAACTTTAAAAGGTGTCATTCAAAATTAACTTACTAAAAGTTTCAAAAAAATTAACTTATTAAAAATTCCAGTAAAAATTAACTTGGAGACCAAAAGGTCCAGTGCAGGTCAAAATGTCCTGTAGAAATTCTAGTTCCGAAATTTCCAGTGCAGACTGAAATGTCCAATTCCGAAATGTCCCATAAAAATTCTAGTTCCGAAATATCCAGTGAAGACCGAAATGTCCAGTGTAGATCGAAATGTCCTATAAAAATTCCAATTTCGAAATATCCAGTGCAGACCGAATGTCTAATAAAAATTCCAGTTCCAAAATGTCCAATGCAGACCGAAACCCTTCCCCTTCCCATTTTCAAAACCCAAGTAAAGAAATCCAAAATCCTTCTTTAGCATTTTCCTTCCCTTCTTTTGTCAGTTCTTTTTCTTCTTCACTAAGACCGCTTCCTCTTCATTTCCTCCTCACCAAAGCCCACCTTCCTTTTTCAACACAGTCGTCGACAATCAAGCCGGTCCGAACTCTACTTCAAGCCGATCAGCCCTATAGTCGTCTTCACTACATTTCCGGGTAGGTTTTTCTTCACACTTGAACTTTGATTTTGTGTCGAATATGCTAGAATGAAATACGTCGAAGCATGATTTTACAGTGTATGTACAGAAATGTAAGATTTTATAGTGTATGTTTGTACCGAAATACATGATTTTATAGTTTTACAGTTTGAAATGTACCGAAAACATGTGTTGATACCCTCCCGATTTTGTAGTTGTTGAAAGCATAGATTAAACTGTGTTGTGTTGTGCATATTTGAAATTGAATATTTGGGTTGAAAATGGTGGGTTATGAATAGAAAATTTGTGTCCCGGAAAGGTTTGGGTGTGTCTCGAAATTTTTTGAGCGTGTCTTGAAATCCCCAATCCAAGTCTCGAAATGGGGTATTTAGGTGGGGGGTTTTTTTTTCTGTTGTGTTTGTCCAATTTTTTTTTTCATAATTTCATGACTGAAGAAGAAGAAAAAAGAATATGACCGAGAGTGGAGTTGAAAGAAATTTGGCTGATCTTCCCATTGATTTTTAGAGTTGATTGTTTCGAAGCTCTTCATTATTGATGTAGAAAAATTCTAGTTAGCATGTAATTCATTGAACAATGCAAGGAAGGCCTATGTTGCCAAATATACTGTTTTTCATCGTAGAGAACAAGTGCTTTTGTTTGATGGTTTTGTATCTAGGTTTTTGAAGTAGTTTGAATTAAATGTTTCTTTTCTTTAAGGGGCTTTTGTAGTAACAGTGTTCGGACAAGTTAGGCGATTGTGACCAAAGAAGAAGATTCAGTGACAAACATGCAATTGAAATTAAATGGCAAATTCGCTATTTGTTAAAAAAAAAATTCACATGTCATGAACCATGTCAAAACTGATATTGCCTTTATAAAAATCCATACCCTTATCAAAGACATTCACATCAACATTAACAAAATCTGGCTTATCGTTTCCCACCGAGTAACCCTCTCCAAAAAATTGAGATTGTTGTGTAGATATTGGATTATATATGGGCATTTCATGATTTAAGTCAATTCTTTGTTGTATCATTTTCTTCACGATGTGGGCCTTGTGTTGTGTGCATTTGGATAAGTGAGACGATTATGTCCCTTTCTTTTACATATTTTACATGATTTTCTTTGACTGTATAGTTCGTTCCAACAAACATTCTGTCAATAGGAGCATTCACAACCAAGTCATTCATACTTGCAATTGAATTCAAATACGAACACAAGGACACAAACTTTATCGAAGGTGCATATGCTATCCTTAGTATTTCAGTGTCAAATGAATTACACAACAAAGAGTGTAATAGTGATCCTCATTTTTCCTATAAAAAAGAATTCAGGTAAATGAGTTGTTGAAATATTTAATTACATTCTGAGAGAATTAAAAAAACAAAAAAAAAATAGTCAATTTCGAGATTAACCATCTATGTCTCAAAATTGACCAGATATATCTCAAAATTGATCAATGTGTAGTGTCACGAAATGGCCTAAAAAAATTTATTTTGAAATTTCCTCTGTCAGACACTAAATTTCATCGAGGCATCAAATTACCAAAGTATGGCACAAAATAGACCATCTGTGTTACGAATGTACAAAAAATTTTACCAGGCAACAAGATTGACGTGTTTGCAAGGTATCTCTTCCAGTTCTCATCTCTGACATCCATAGGTCTTTTGTATGATATCCACCACAACATTTGTTTCCTTTGGTGGATTTCCTATGAATCATTCCTCCTTATCCCAAATGGACATAGTCCACAGTCTTTCTAGGTCAACCTTCACAATTCTTTCTCAATTTTTTTCCACAGTATACTTGGTGATTATATTTGGCATTCTAGCTATTGCTTCTTGACATTTATTAAACCAAGCTTGATACAAATCCCCAAAAAACTCGGTGCAGATGTAATGGGCAACTTCCAAGCTTTCTTAATAGCTTGGTTGAAGGACTCCATAATATTGCACGTCATTTGGTTGTAGCGATTGTTTGGATAGTATACACTTAACTAACCCGGGCGTCCTACCTCAACATCCAACCAACGATGAACTCTGGGATGCATATGTTGAATATCTCCAAAATAGAAGTCACTTGTTCACTTATCATAGGTATATGCCTCATTTTTAAAAAGGATTGCAGCCCCGAGGATTTTTGCACTTTATCTTTAAATTTTCCTTCAAATGTCGATATCAAAAAGAATATGGAACATCGGGATATACTGTTCTCATTGCGGGCGGTATGCCTTTGTGGCAATCAAATACAATAACTAAATCATCCTACAATCCATATGCAGTCCAAAATCTTCTCAAGAACCACTCCCATGAATCATTGCCCTCCTTCTCACCAAATCCAAAAGCAAGGGGGAAAGTTTAACCTGCTTCCATCCGCATAGACAACTGCATAAATTTTGCAATCACACAGACCTTTCAAGTGTGTTGCAATAATGATAATTAAAGGCCTCATGTACTTAAAACCCTCAATCGAAGGACCAAGTTCACAACATGACCTCAGAAACTTCTTATCTCACATATGTATACCAGTCACTTGCCCTAACATTACATGCTCCAACATGTAGAGGTATGACTGTAGTTGTCTGTAGGAATCTTCTGGAGTTCAAAAGGCTATGTCTTTTGCAAGCTGAAAAGAATGCCAAGCTTTGGTGTATCCGAGCTTCACATCATAATTCTCCCGCATGTCTTGAATTATATTTTTGGGGGTGTGATTCGCACCAATGATTTTACTAGTGTACATACAACCAATCGTTGTTGCACTTGCACTTCTATTTTGGCTTTGCTATACAGTTTGGATACAAGTACGAGTCGGGATAAACTTGTAAATAACCCAAATTGGCATCCAACTCTACAATGTGCGTGTATCATGAAAGTACAGTTTTTTTGGTTCTTAAATCGTGTCTCAAATCTTCCCGTATTCGAACGTACCACGTGATATGGAAATCAGTTATCGAGTGAATGTTGACCGATTGCTGCTGTCAATTCATCCTTATTGTTAAAGACTACATCCTTTCCTATCGAACCCATTAATGGTACAACATCATCTTCTGAAAAATGTACCTCTTCGTCATCATTCCAGACCATGTTTGTAAATTGAGCAGTAATGTTTGATATATATTACTCAAATGGAATCACCTATCTCATCCTAACGTCAAAGTTGTTGTTATCGTCATCATCATCCTCGACACTGCAAATATGTTCTTCATCATATCCATAATCATCATATGTGCGAATATATCCAGATGTTCCCGCTTCATCATTTGCATCAATAAATTCATCCCTTGCATGATCATGTGGATCGAAAGGACAATTACCGCTAGTATCATTATCAATGCCACCCTCATAAGTTCTTTGAATTTTACTCATGGGCCACATCTTTAGGATCAGCTTCCCCCTTCAAATAGATGATGTCATATATGTCTTCAATGTCCATTAATTTAATACTTCCATCAAAAAATTTAGAAGCAATTGAAATTTATATGTATAATTGGTTTAAATCAATCTTCGTACAGTTTGTCATAATTCTCCTAAAATCTTCGTATTTCACTTTGGATCATATGACTAGTCGACAAACCCTTCCACTTAGAGAACCCTCGTGAGCAACAATATTAATGTAATCCATTTCTGCAAACAACACAAAGAAACATATTAAAAAAATGTCCATTGAATAATGAAAAAAATAATTAAATAAAAGAGGGGAAGGACCAAAATTCACTTATTAAGGGTCGAAATCCCCGTCTCAAAGTCCAAAATCCCCATCTCAAGGCACAAAATCCCTCTCTTAAGGCACAAAATCACCCTCTCAAGGTCCGAAATGTGTGAAAAAAAGTGAATGCACGACTCAATCTTCAAAGTCCAAAACCCCTTTCAAGGATCGAAATCCCTCTCTCAAGGATCGAAATCCCCCTCTCAAGGCTTGAAATCCCCCTAATCAAGGACCGAAATCTCCCTCTCAAGGCACACAATGCTTCCACATGGACCAAACACAATAAAAGGCTAGGTTTTTTCCTTTCTCTCCGACAAGGGAATGGTTCTTTCAATAGTTTTCTTAGCTATGGATCGAATCTTCTGATCGAATGAATGATGATAGTTGTGGTTTCTTTAATTCATTTTTACAACTTGTTGGGTTCAGTAGTTGTATGTACTGAATGCTAAGGGATAAGATAATAAATACATGTTAAAGGAGAATAAAGGTTAATTCTTGTTTTTTTAAAGGAAACGTCAAAATGGATACAAAATGAAGAGTTAGTTTTAGATATGAATAACATATGAAATGTTGTGAGGGTTTGGGTAAATAGTAAATAATTATTCTCAATTTGGGTAGAAATGAAAACATCCCCATCTTTAGGATCCCAAGGAAAAATCTACATTTGCGGATACAAGTTTGGATTCCCATTGGACGTGGACTCTGAGGCAAAGCTGAAGAAGAGCATTGAGATTCGCTCACGCATTGCCGCAAATTCCATCGGTATAAAAAAATGGAAGAAAGTACAAATGGGATGCGGTCCCCAATTATGATATTTTCATCTCATCAAAACAAAAGATTGTATGTGTCCAAATTGTTGATTAAGGTTCCACGTCCTTCCCCCTATGCTTCTTCCGAATCCCGTGAGCTTGTGTTAGTGCCTTCTCCAACTTCTTGGCAGCCAAATGAGCCTTAGAAAAAAGTGGTTTAGGATGTTTCATAATGTGGGGGTTCTTTTCTAGTGGACACATCCACAACATGGCAAATAGGGATGATATTTTCGGTCGTGTCCAATTAAACGTGAGACGCCTTCCGCTTGGCCTCCATCATTTCTGACAACCTCTTTGATGACACCATCTCTGTACATAAAAATAGAAGACAGAAGTTATGATATGAACCCAGAGACTAATAAAAAAGAGAAAGGGCTAGAAGGAGAAATTCTCTACCAAGTTACCCCTTGTTTTTGGGCCACACTTGACCCTAGAATAATACAGATACATTTGGTAAAAAAAATAATCATTCCCGATCAACTATCCATTCCCAAGTACACATTTGGGGAATATGTAATTGGATCTAGTTGAAGACTGCTTCCATCGAGCCAATCCGGCATCTAATAAAATCCTTCTCAGTGAACTCCTTGGTGTTGAAGCCATAAATCTGCTCATCGTCACTAGTCACATTGCCATAAAGGCCCCAATTAACTTAGTTTCACAGATCTAGCCTCCATGGGCTTTAGCAATCTAATATCTTGTTTGGTGGTGGGCAAGCTTGATGCAATGTCTGATTTGATGGAGCTGAAGGGCCAGCCTCATTTCTTCTCCAAGAAGAAGAAACTCTCTTGTCAGTTGTAAACACTGGGGGCAAAGGGGTTAAGAAACTTGGTAGTGTTGCTGTGGGGTCTAATGGATAACACTTCCCCGCAAGTCATTGAGATGTATCAACACAACACATCCAAAGTTGGCTCAAATCACATCATCCGGCTTACTGTGATAAAACAAGTGAGGTTCTAGATGGAATTAGGATGAACCTAACCCAAAGTTGCATTACACGTGTGCAAAAACTCTACAATGAATGGATCAACTGGGAAAAGGAGACCACTCTTTAGTTGATCAAAGAACAACAGTGCAAAGTCATCTCGAGATTGAAAAATTGCATCAACGCAAGAAATGGCCTGATAAGTGTTGGGATCAATTTTGAATTGTCTAACCAATTTTGCTATCACAACATCGGTCAGGCGGTTTATAGTTTTGTACACCTTTTTACTGGGAGCTCCTTCAGGGGCAGATCCTTTGGCCATCTCGTGAGATTCAACAAAAGAAGAGATCATGGGGCAATATTTGTTCGTCGCTCGCTGGGATCCTCTCTCAAAACTAAGCTTTCGTAGGGGAAAAGTCACCTCAAATCCCTTAAAAGTCTTCATTGAAACCTTTATAAATGAAGATATGTGCGGGATACAAGAAATTTTCAACCAATGAACACTCCCCAGTCATTAAATGTGATGAGACGTTGCTACTCTGATAGCTCCTTGAGGGGGACTTGAAGAGGTCACCATTTGCGTATTGACACTTGTCCCATTCAATCCAAATAGATCCCCGAGGTGAGTTAAGAAAAATGTGTTAGGCGAGAAATCCAGTTCAATCAAGAACTCGTGTCGCATCTCGTAAGAGGGTTGCGAGATATGCCAGGGGCTACTGAAAGGGTTAAAAGATATGGGCCAATGAATTAAGAGTTCAATTTAGAAAAACTCAAATCTATCCATCAAAATGCCAAAGTATAAAGAGGCCCAATAAATAAGTCCAATCGGAAAGCAAGCGCATGACCAATATCTAGAAGATATTGGGCTCAACCACAAACTTTATGAGCTCAGCGAGATAAAACATTGCTCGCTTATCACGGAGTTAGATTCTTATGTCCTTTAAACTCCAAAAAGGAGTTGAAGGGATTCGAGGGAAACAAATTAGAATCCCACAATCATAGCGAGCTTGTAAAGCATTCGGAATAACTCGCATACATATCAGCAACCTCACTTAAAAAGTAGCAAGCTGCCAAAAGTAGGCAAGAATCTCAATAGCGGGCAAGTGATCAAATCGAGCCCGGACAATGACGGAACACGTGTCATCTCCCCATTGAAGCTAACTCGCTAATTGTAAGCAGGTACAAAGGATATTTTGATAGTCGATAATATCAAAACGATCAGAATATAACACCTGAAATATTTAGGAAATCTTGTCAGTAAGTACACCCAATACTGTACCTAGGACAGGCCCATTGAGAAAGTCCTTTAAATAATATATATGACACCTGACTTCTCCTAAAAATATAGTTATCTATAATAGAAGGAAGGTACGTTCTATATATACGAAGCAATCTACTATATTCTTCTTGAGGCATTTTCTCTACAAACCCTTCTCTTTGAAGCCTTCTAACTTAAGTTTCGAAGCATATCCAGAAGAGATTCTCCACATTGTCCATTTGCTGGTTGAATCAAGGAAGCAAAGCAGCTCAAAATCCAAGACAAATCATCTTTGAAATTTCTGGCCTCATCAGGGAGAATTTGTGAATTTTGTGAAAGAGACCAACCTGCAGCCTGTTGATCAAGGATCTAAGTTGCCAAATGAAGACGTGGAGGATTTGGTTTCTTAAATTGCAATTAATGGTAATTCAAATTCGTTCAGTGATGAACTTTATTTAAGGAAACAAATGGAACTACAAGAATTGGCATAATAGACTACTATTCGCGAAAAAAAAATGATTTTTTTTCCCGCTTTTTGGTAAAGAACATGTTCAAAGTGAAGCTGAAGACCAAAAGATCAATCAAAGTAAAAGTATGCTATCGTTCCATTCAACTAATCCATTTCCTTTAGAAAGTTGCACAGATGGACAAATCTTCTTTCAGAAAGTATATGAATATTAGCAGCCAAATATCCAGCAAATGTACAAATAAAATGTTTCCAAACCTTGATCAAAAAAACTTTACATAAAGCAAAGCGCATCAACCTCTCTACCATCGAAAATTGAGCATTTTATAGAAAAAAATAAAAAGGCAAATTATCTAAACATAATACTTACTAGAGAAAAGAGAGCTCCTTTTCAAAGAAATTATTAAACCCGTTTAAACTCAATTAGATAACCACAAGCAAATTCATCAAGAAATACAAAACCCAGAAACTTACAACAGAATATAACTTTTCTAGCAAAGAAGAGGAATAAAAAAGAAAACCAAGGAGATGATAAAACTTACTCCGCGTTGGCGGGTGCTGGCATTGATGCTTTCAATCCAAAGGGACTGCATATCTCTCTTCTTGTTGTGGCGGTCTCTGTCGGGGTACCGAAGGGACTTTTCAACTGGCTATTCTGATACAATTCTTTGCACTTCCTCTGAAACCCTTTGCCAATTTCAGCACCTCTTTTCTTGTGATCTCCCAAACAGATCATCTCCTTCTCTCTCTTTCGATCTCTTCTCGTTCCCACGGATGCTTCCTCTCGGGGTTTTTGACTTAGCCAAGGTTTTCTATTGGGCTTCTGAACTCGCCTCCGGCAATTTAGCTCATGTGGATTTATTTTTGACTGATTGACGCTTTTGTTAGGCAATTCTTTTGGTTTTTTTAGATTGATTTTATTTTATTTTTTATCTACCAATGATCCGAATCCACCCGAGTTAGTGACTCGGGTGGATTCCAGGCTTGATGGCTGGAAACTAAGGAAAAATTGGCCTCCGCCGACCTCACCACTCTATCTGGTGGCTTGAGAAAGGTTGCCAAAGCATCAGGACCTCGTATTTGGATTGCTGCCCTGTCGTAAACCATAGCAGCTTCTTCGGCAGTCTCATAAGTCCCTAGCCAAATTCCAGTCTTCTGTACAGAATCTCGGATTTCGGCGGCCCATTTACACCATGGCCTCTGACTTACGCCCCTAAAGTTGTTAACATTTCCGGGCACTTGTTGATAATGACTTGAGATCTGCCCTTTTTTCAATTCACTACCTCTGCACTTATTATTGTTCTTGGCTCTGATTACAGTGGTGGCGACAGCAAGGGAAGAAATCCTTTGGATTCTAATCTCATTCACGTGCTTCTTTACTCGCCGCAAGTGAGGATTCATTGGTTGCAAGACCGCCTCTTCGTCGTCACTGGATGAATCCCTGGCATCACAGTTGGTGACATGTATTCTAAAAACTCTATGCATTTTGAAAGTAGTAGTGGAGTCTTGTCGGTCCTGCTGATTTCTGAAGTTTTGAAAAGTCACAGTGCGGTGGACAACATATATCTGTTGATGGGTTCAGAAGAAGCTTTCCTTTCTCTGTTCCTTTTTCATTTTTCATTTTTCATTTTCCATTTTTTTTAATTAATCTTTCAACAAAGCAAAAGTCACGGTGCGGTGGATAAAAACAGTGTGGGTGGATTGAGGTCTTCATCCAAGGACCTGTTATTTAATGAGTTGGATTAAAAAAAATATATATATATCATTTTTAAAATTGATCACCTCTTACAAACTTTTAAAATATAACTACTTTGCGATGTGAAATTACCTACTTATTCTTTTGATATCAAAATAAAGAGTAAAATCCATCCAAATCAGATTTTTTCAAACTCACACCCTCTTGCCCCATTCTTAGTGTTCCTCCTGCACTCGGAAAAAATCTCATCTTTGATCACTTATCTTTGCAAATATTGCATCTTCATAGAAAAAATGTTAGTTTTCATCTTGTAAAACGAATGGGTGTATTTATTTTTAGTGTTTTGAGTTATATTATGAATTTAGGATTTAAAAAGGTTTAACCTTTTTTGGTTTTCTTGATTGTAAATGATTCCCAACAACTAATCTTGGCCTCTGTCCCTTTGTTATAATTTTTTTAAAAAAAATATCAGATTTTTCTTTTCTGTACAAAGATTGAATCTTTTTGATAGAAAATGTTGTTTTTGATTCAGTTTCTTTGTTTTCTATTGTACAAGTTGTTTTAAAGTAATACGAATTGTTTGCAAAGGTGGTATGAATTTTACTTATAAGTGTTATAGGTTGTTTGAAAGGTAATATGGATTGTCTGTAAGCTTTATTAATTATACTATCAGTTTGTTTTTGTTCATGTAATAAGCGTTATCATGTGATTTTAAAGTTATATGGATTGTTTTTCCTATCATACGAGTTGTTATTTATAAGTGTTACGGAATGTTTGAAATGTGATATAAGTTGTCTTTAAACTTTATGAATTATACTACTAATTTCTTTTTGTGCAATTTATATATTGATCAAGTCGATAGGTTGTTTCAAAGCTATATGGAATTTACAAAAGCCTTATGGGTTATTTAGTTCAATGTTTGTTAGTTCTAATTTTGTTTTAATCTCATTTCTTTGACAATGGTTCGACTATATTTGAGGTTTGGCAAGAAATGGGAAGATGATACTTACAAGAGTAGCAATATAAATCTATGATCTAATTTAACCTCTCTTGATTTGATGAAGATAGTGAAAGAATGTGTTGGGATGGATTATAAGGGAAAAGAGATACAACTTTGATTTAATATAACTCTTGTAACATCTCAGCTTGGTGTATAAAATCTCTGCTATGGTTGAATGAAAATTCTTCCTACATGTATTTTTATTATTTTTATTTGTTTCATGCAATTGTAAAATAGAATTTTAGATCAAATATAATGCATAAAATACTCAATTTTGATTTATAAAATAATCTTTTAGAGGTTATATGAGTTGTCTCTTAACTTATCTAGGTTGTTCGTAATGGGTTGCGGGTTGTTTAAAGATGATATGAGTTATCTAATTAACTCATTTGGGTTGTTTTCTAAAGGTTACGGGTAGCTTTAAAATTACATGAAAATGCTGATAACATAAACAAAAACAAATTGACAGTATAATACATAAAGCTTACGAACAACCCATACCACATATGCAAACAAACCATAACATTTACAAGTAACAACCGTACCACCTTTGCAAACAACTCATATTACTTCAAAACAACTTGTACAGTAGAAAACAAAGAAACTACACCGAAAACAATTCATAATGACTACAAACATGCATAGATAACTCACAAACAACTCATACACAATTTTTTCATTCATAAAGATTCCATTTTTGTAAAGAAAAGAGAAAAAAAATCAGATCTTTTTTAAAAATATATATATAATAAAGTGAACAGAGGCCAAGATTTGTTGTTATGAGGCATGTACAGCCAAGAAAATATAAAAAGGTGAAAACTTTTAAAACCCTATTTTGATAATATACTCAAAACACAAAAAATAAAAATACTCATTCATTTTTAAGATGAAAATCAACCTTTTTCCTTGATAAGATTAAATCCTTATAAAGAAAAGAGAAGAAAAATCAGATCATAACAAATTTAAACAACTCATACCACCTTTGCAAACAACCAATATTGCTTCAAAACCACCTGTACATTACGAAACAAAGAAACTGCAAAGAAAACAACATTTTCTACCAAAACAATTCAATCTTTAAGAAGAAAAGAGAAGAAAAATTAGATCTTTTTTGAAAAAGAACATACCACAAAAGGATCACATTTTGTGTTAAACTTCAACCAACAACCCATACCTTTAATTTTTTTTTTATGGGTTGGTATGGTTGTTTTGTAGATCCCACCAATTCCAAGGTTAACATGGTCCCAAAAAAATTCTGTTGGCTAAAATTTATACAACTTAAAATTGTGGCTAAATTTTAAAACACCTATCCATTTTGGTACCTAATAAAATTTGTTAAAGAAGAAATGAGACAATTGAAAATGTTACAATAAAACAATATAAACTAAAGTCATCCAATTGAAATAGATGAATGACAAAAAAATATTAAAATAAAATATAATGGACTAATCTTAGAAAACCAAAAAAGGTTATGTATCAAAATTGTCAATTAATCATTTAATTTTATTTTTGAAAATATTTTAAAAAAATTAAATTACAACGAAGTCAATTTTTTTTTTTTTTTTTTTGTCAAAAAGATGCTTTATTAAGTCTTTGCTACTGTAAATATTATTTTTGTATAATGAATTTTGGCAGAACTAGATAAAGGCCAGCACTTCATGTGGGGTACATAATATTATTTTTCAGTTGAAATATATTTTTATAATCTATTTATTTACTAATAATATTAATATTTCGTTTTTTTTAAAAAAAAACTTTGAATAAGTTAAAATATATTTTACATATGAATAAAAATAATCATAGATAATTGGTTCATTAAATAATCAAAACATAACATTCAATAAGTAAAATTTAAAATTACATATAACTGATAATTATAGAGATGTAAATATTATCATTTAGTAATTTTAATTAAAATAATACAGTTTTATAGAAAACAAACTTGTGTATAAGAAAATAAGCATATAATGATGATCCATTTTTTAATCTTTTCAACCATACAATATATGCTAAGTAAAATACTGTGAATAGATTTTTTTTTTTTTTGTTTTTTTTTTCATACAATATGGGAACTCCTTTGTAAAGAAAGCTTTTACATCACCACTTGAATAATTTCTACTTACCACTTTTTGATAGAAAAGATTCTCGAACTCGTCTGTGAATTATGTTCCAATAGAGAGTGAGGGTATAAGATGGGAGTTCCATTCACATAGACGAAGGAAAAATTATGAACTATGAAAATAAGACGAGATTCAAAAGCATTTTATATATAGATGGAAGAGTTTTATTAGAAAATGAAGAGTTTTTATCGGAAAAACGAAATTGTATTTTTCATTTCTTAAAAAGAAAGGAAGATTTAGAGAAATAGAAGAGTGTTTGAATAATTATTATTTTTATTAGTAAAGATTTTTTTTTAATATATACAAAAATTAATAATTTTATAGAAAAACTAAATAGTTAAAGGAGATTTTTAAAAGTAATAGATAAATAAGAAAATTAAAAAATGTCAAAAAAAGTCTTGGCACCTCTAAATCATAAAAATACGTGATTTGGAGCATTTTCATGAGCTAACTTGTTAGCATATAAGATATAATTTATGGTTAAAATGATAAAAAAGAATTCAAAAAAATTAATTAAATATTTTAAAGAATATAAATATACACGAAAATGTTATAAAGTGTTACATAGTGCATTTTATTGAGTGCTCTAGTTAAATCTCTAATTGTCAAAATTAACGATCAACTGTCTTTTTTAAAAAATAAAATATAATATAGTATCCTTAAGGTTTAGTTTATCCTTTTGGGATTTAGTTATGAAAAATAATTTTTTACAGAAGTTTTTTTTTTTTTCAATAACTGACGGTTAACTTTGACTATTAAAGAATTAACTGGAGTACTCCATAAAGTGTACTCCATAGCACTCTATAGCGTTACCCTAAGAGTGTAGTGTGAAGCACAACACACATTAATGCACATGAACAATAACGTCGTAATGGCAAGAGGATTTGAAATTTGGACTAAGAAAAATGACATCATCATGAGCTTTTTCTAAATCTGCTCAAAACGATGTTGTTTCGTTCTACATTGCCAAATGAAACAAACCCACCATTAGTTCTTCATAGCTATGCAAAGAGAACTCACGACCTTGACCAGACACGAACCCAGCCATTCGATTCCCAAAACCAACCAGTAAACTTCCTAAAAATGAATCTAGTAGTTGGGGCTTAGCCTAGAAGGCTGAGGTTGCATCGCAAAGTTTCCTAGGTTCTTGCAGAGCCGAATTGTTTTAGGGCTTGAAATGTATTAAGATTCGATGGAGTCTGGAGCATCGGTGATTGTGTTGACAGTTTGTGGGCAATTCAACCTCCCACAAAGAACTGCAAAACGACGGTAGTGTAGATCGATTCTCCGGTGGACTCGATTGTGAGACATATTCTGCAAGTCTTAGTAGAACATATTCTCTAGCGAACTCGACTGTGAGACATATCTTGCAAGTCTCAATAGAACATAGTCTCTGGCAAACTTGACTGTGAGACCTAATCCGACAAATTTTGCAGTTCCCCTAACAACCTTGGAAGTAAGTTCAATTGCTAAACATGGAAGAACAGGCATGCTCATTTCAATTGTTCACTCGACCAGTAGCAAATGAGTTTAAAGCAAGGTTTCTCTAGAGTTTTCTACAATTAAGGAGGCCTTCAATTTCTATAATGCATACGCTTGAGTGTGGGTTCAGTGCAAGATCAAGTAACAGCAAATTTAAAGATGGAGGAAAAGAAATGATATGGAAGAAGTCTGTTTCCTCCAAGGAAGGCAAAACAAACGAAAGATATCAAAAAAGGTTGCAAGATGTACATAAAGAAGGTCTGAAAGGATTTGAGATATGGTTAGTATTGGGGGTAAAGCGAAGCTTACACTGGTGAAGAGACAAATGGGTCCGAATCGGATTGTAAGTCCGTTTGTTGAAGAGCATAATCACACTACTTTGACTCTCTCAAAGGTACATCTATTAAGGTCTCACGGGAAAGTATCCACTACAAAGATAAATCTACATACTCAACTTTCATAGGTAAACATATCTATGTGTCAATAGATTCGGATTATGGAGATTGAGTCTGGGAATCCTGAATATATGGGATGTACAACAAAAGATTTTCAAAACTCCAGAACACAGATTCATGAATCGAAAAAAGGGTTTGATGCTGAAAATTTGTTGGAGTTTTTTTCGGAGAAGAAAGTGAAAGATGACTCCTTTTTTTACTACTATGAAGTTGATGATGAAAATAGGTTGGTTAGCTGTTTTTGGGTAGATCCCATTGCGAAGAAATCTTATGATATGTTTGGAGATATTGTGGTCTTTGAGACGACATATAATACAAACAAGTATAGCATGGTTTTTACCACTATCGCTGGAGTAAATCATCATGGTTATACCATTATCTTTGGTTGTGCCTTCCTCAGTGATGAACAACGGAGTCCTTCGTTTGGGTATTCAACAAGCTGTTGGAGGCTACAACAAGGGGAGCACCTACCATAATCATTACGAATCAAGATCCTACCATGTCGAAGGCTATTTCACAAATCTTCCCTTCCACAGTTCATAGGTACTGTATTTGGCATATTTTGAACAAGTTTTCAGAGAAACTATATTCAATCCTGTACCGTGACAATTATCCGTGCTTCAAAAGCATTATTTTTGGTAGTGAGAATGCTTCAGAGTTTGAAGCACAGTGGGGTGCTTTGATGAAGTAAACTGGTATTGGAAGTAATGAATGGTTGGCTAACTTATACAAGATCTAACACAAATGGGTTCCTACTTATATGAACAAGTTCTTTAATGTTGGGATGAGTTGTAGTCAACGGGCCGAGAGTACTCATGCATTTTTTAAGAGATTTATCAATAAAAGGAATACTTTGACTAGGTTTGCCTCTCGATTTAATGGTGCTCTTAAACACAAGAGGCATAGTGGATTGGTTACGGATCATGTTGATGTCAAAGAAAAACTGAGGCTAAAAACAGCTTTTATAATGGAGAAACAAATGATGGAAATTTACACTAAACAAAATTTTAAAAAATTTCAAGTGGAGATTTTTTTTAAGTGGTGCCTACAACATAAATTACACTTTTGAGGATCAGGAGATCGACATTTACACTATCAAGAGGGCTTATGATCATCATTCAAGCAAAGGTTGAGAAATGCATCACAATAAGAAAACAGACCTTGTCACTTGCAATTGTAAAGTTTGAGTTTGAATTGCTTCCGTGTAGGCATTTTAGGGTCTATTTTCACCAAAAAACAGGTTAATCATTTGCCTAGTTCCTACATCTTGACAAGGTTGACTAAAAGTTCAAGAATTGGACATGGAGAAACTCAAGTTGAAGGACTGCCTATTATGTCACGATGTGCATATTTGTCTCATTATTTCTCTGGTGTAGTTGAGAGAGCATCTTTAAAAACTAAAAACTATGAACTTGCATTAAATGAGTTGAGGGTGCTCACAGAAAAGATTAGTGAGATGGATGGGTCAAAAAATGTGTCTCAATCAGTTGGAAATGCTTCGAAGAAATCAATTAGTATTTGCAATCCTGTACAATTAAGAGCTAAAGGATGTGGGAGAAGACTTGAATCTGGAAAAGAGAAGGCAATTCCAAATATGAGGTTATATCAAGGATGTGGACTACATGGGCAAGCACATGACAAAAGAAACTGCCCTAGATTAAATGAAAGGTAATATTGTTATTGATATTTATTGTTTCCCTAAAGTGTCCTAAAACTGTTTTTTGATTTTCAAGATCTATGGATGATGACAAAAGCTTCAACTCAAGGTCGTCTAATGAAGAGGAACTAGAATCTCAAGTAAGTATTTTCTCATTAAGAATCTAGACCATGTTGAGGTCTCTTTTGTGATATCTATTAATTTTTCATTTACATAAAAGTTTTTTATTTGTTTGGCCTCAACCAAGATCAAGTGGCGTTGGGTTATCAAAGAAATTCTCTATAACATGAGTAAAAAGAAATTCTCTCAACCTTCTTACCTGTTTCTGTTTGTGTCTCTATTCTTGCCTGGATTTTATCATCTATTGAACCTGTTTGATTTCCTGTGGATTGAACTGTCTCAAGCTAGATATTGGACTTCTCTAAGTTACTGGGGGAACCCTGTTTTTCATCTGTTGATTGTTCTTGTTGTCCTGTCATTTGGATACAAGATTTCCCTATTTCTTCGTCTTCTAACTTTGGTAAAGTCCCTATAAGTTCATCAAACACAACATTAGTAGATTCTATGATTTTTCCAGTACGTTGATTAAGTACTCTATAAGCCTGACTATTTGTTGCATATCCAAGCAACATACCGACATCACTCTTTTGATCAAACTTACCAAGCTAGTTTCTATCATTTAAAATAAAACACTTACTTCTAAAAACATTAAAATAATGAACGTTTGGTTTGCTTTCTTTCCATATTTCATAGGAAGTCAGCTTTGTTCCTGCTTTGAAATAGACACGATTAATGATATAACAAGCAGTATTTATAGATTCAGTCCAAAATTTTGATGGTTTTCCTTTAGCACATAACATTACCCTAGCCATTTCTTGTAGAGTCTTGTTTTTCCTTTCAACAACACCATTCTGTTGTGGTGTTTTTGGGGTCAAGAACTCATGCAAAAATGCCATGATCATCACAAAAATTAATAAAAATGGTATTTTAAAATTCTTTTCCATGATCACTTCTAATGCGAACATTTTTTCCATAAATATCAGCTTTTTCGATGATTAATTACATGGATAATCTTTTGAATGATTCAAATGAATTTGATTTTTCCCTAAGAAAATCTACCCAAGTAAACCTTGAAAAATCATCTACACATACAAACACATACTTTTTACCTTCCACACTTTCAACCTACATAGGACCCATGAGATCCATAAGTAATAGCTCAAGTGGACGAGAAATAGTAATAAAATTGACAACTTTGTGTGTTTGATATTAATGTTTTCCAAGTTGACAAGCATCACACATTATACCTTTATTTGCTTCAAAGGAATTCCAAAGTCAAGAATTCCTTTGACAACACCTGTAACAGAGATTTCTGTTAGTTGTTTGAAGTTTATATGTCTCAATCTCTCATGCCACAATTCAATATTATTATGACTTGCACTTTTACAACGTATAGTTACATCAGTAGTATAGCAATTGTTTGCAAACCTAGTACTAGTCAATACACAGTTCATATTTTCATCATAGACTTGACATGCATTCTAGGTAAACTTAACAAACAACTCATCATCGCACAGCTGACTTACTAATCAGATTAGTCTAAAGACCACCTACTAAAAACACATTATGAAGATGAGGCATCCCTTTTACCATAAGAGTTCCTTTTCAAAAGATTCTTCCCTGTTTACCATCACAAAAAATAACTTGGCCAAGATTACACTCACGATAATCTTTCAAATATTCTTTTCTACCAATCATGTGATGAGAGCAACCACTATCAAAAAAACCATAACTCAGAATTAGACACTCTTAAGGACATAAAGCCTGCCAAACATCAGTATCTATTTTTCTTAACCCAAATTTGTTTACACTTGTGCTTCCAAGCCTGTGTCAATGGCATCTGTGAACTGGACCTATATAACATCTCAAAGCAGTTGTGTCTAATATGTCCTTTTTGAAAACAGTAGTGACAAGTAAATATAAACACTTTTGTCTTACCTTTGACGGAATACCTGTGTATATCAGTACCTGGTGATTGTGGTTTTTCCACCTTAGATTTCTCTGTTCTGAGAGTTGGTCATTGAACATGATCATGGCTATCATTATAGCCTAAACCTCGACGATCATGTGGCTGTCGTTGCTCTGCCAATATTTGATCCAGTTTATTTGTGTCACTATTCATCATCCTCACATTTTTCATCGTATTGTCATGCTCCTTTGATAATTTCTGAAATTTCTGCTCCTTTGCTTCACAATCTGCAATCAAAATATTGATTTTAGTTAACAATTGTTCTTTTTCAGACATATGTATTTTTACCTTAGGCTTTAGCTCTCTGTTTAGTTTGTTAAGCTTAAGACACCATTAGAGCAATTCTTCTTATGCTTCTCGCATTTCATAAGGAGTGAGTTCACTGCTACTATCTATATCAGTTAATTCTGGAAAGCATTGTCCTACCTCCATTTCTTCATCGAGTTTGACATTTGACACACCTGAATTTTCACATTTTGATGAAACAACTTCACCATGTAGAGTAACGAAATTAACTGTTTGTTCAGTTCTTTCCTCATCCTCATTAGTTTGTTCCCCATCACTACAAGGAGTAACAAAAGACGTCTTATGTTTTTTGAGATAGGTTGCACATTCAGCCTAAATGTGGCTATATCCTTCACATTCCCTGCACTGGATTATTTGTTAGTCTTGATATTAGAATCTGCACAATCAGAAGGTGACCTACCAAAAGATTTACTATTTTCGGTATTGTTTTGAATTGACTGGAGTTTGGTTTGCCTTTGATTCGTTTGTACATTTTGTTGAAATTTCGCGAGATCAGTGACATTGCTTGTTGAACGTCTTCAGAACAGTCAATTTTTGGATCAAGGCGATCAGCAACTTGAAAAGCAATACTTTTGTCTTTTCGATTTGGCTTTAAGTTCATCTCGAAGGCTTGTAATGAGCCGATTAACTCGTCATACCTGATTATATCAATATCCTTTGCTTCTTCAATTGCAGTTATTTTGTGACCAAACCGTTCTGGAAGGGATCTCAGAGTTTTACGTACCAATGTCTCTTCAGTCATTTTCTTTCCAAGAGTGAACGACTCATTAGCTAGGTCACTCAATTTGGCATGGAAATCAGCAATAGTTTTAGTTTCGTCCATCTGTAATTACTCAAAGGGAGAACTGATTATTTTCAATTTGGAGTGTCGCACAGCTGATGTGCCTTCATGTGCTGTTTGTAAAGTCGTCCAGGCCTCCTTTGCTAAAATACATTGAGCAATCAAACGAAACTGATTAACATTGATAGCATTAAAAATAGCATTCAAAGCTTTAAAATTAAAATTAGCTTCCCTTTCCTCTTCCTCTATCCAGGTATCTTCATCCTTCAAAAAGTCTTCATCTTTTGGAGGAGTCCATCCTTTTCTGACTGATTTCCAAGCCTTTTCATCTAGCGCTTTGATGAATGCAGTCATCTGAGTCTTCTAATATGAATAGTTAGATCCATTGAGCAAAGGCGGTCTACTCACCGATCCTCCTTCTAGTAGTCCACTCATTGCTGCACAAAGAGATTCTAAATCCAAGATCTTCCACTAGTTCGTTAGTGGATGGCTCTGATACCAATTGAGAGAATCTCTTAAAGAAATTATACTATTAAATATACGTAACAAACTGAATATGTAAATTCTTGCAAAAAAGTAAATGAGCATCGAGATTTAACGAGATTCACCCCATTAGAATATATCCAATATTAGGCTGCGTCCTCAAGGTTAAATCCACATGAAAAATCCACTAAGATAAAAACATTACAATAGGTATAGTATAGAACAATAGAATCCCTCTAGTCTATCCCTACCGTATACAAAGTTTTACCTTACAAACTCACGGCAAGAATCCCTCTTGCATATATCGCAACATCCACCAGAATCCCTCTGAAGATGACAATGCGTCTCTCGAAGCCAAACTCCCCCTGAGTTCTGTAACTATTCCACAAGAACCGTTGTTAACACTCCCGTGACAATTTGTGATAATGAGATAGAGAAACTCCTCCAAAGTTCTACTACTAATAAATATTCTCCCAAATATTTATAAGGATTTTCAGCGAGACTTCTCAGCATGCTACTCAATCATCGTCAATCTTGATCACTTCAAAGTTTATCTCGTTTTGGAAATAATAACAATAAAAAGATATAAGAGATATTCCTCTCTAAAAGATAATTACAATATATGAATAAGTATCTAATTTAGATAAATATGGAAATATCAATTTAGGATAATCAATCAAGGAATATCAAACTTCAGAAATCTTAAGAGATACCATATCAAACAAATCAGCTCTCAATCTTAAGGATAACTTTAGAGAATCCTAAAGATCTTAATAATCTCGTAATTTAACTCAACCACTGATTTGAACAATCTGTAAAGCTCATAACCAATACATCAGTATCTCAATAGATCTTAAAAAACCGTGTGACTCTAAGTTTCCTAAATAATAGCCAATACAAATATGTAACAGTTTTATTTTATCACTCGATATATATACTACATTTGGTTTTAATTGTGTTGTAGCTAACAAAAAAGAAGAACTCCATTTAGTGATGGGTGATAGAAATACATCTATTGCATACCTTTCTCTGCAACTATGACTTTTTTACTTACCTGTTATGTTGTAAAATGCAGTGTTGCAGGGGAACTGTGGTGGTTACTTCAAGTTCAAACTGATTAGATAAGATAACTGGCCGTGCTAGTAAACTTGTTTGGTAGTTGATTGAACACTCCTGATTCTTTTAGGACCAACTATTTCTGCAAAAAAATAAAAAATTTAGGACCTACTAGCTAGCAATATTCTCTCTTCCTGACCATGCATGACCATATTTTCTGCTCATTGGTAATACTGCCTAAGTGCGGTATTGATTCATTTGGCCGACTTTAATTCATAATTTGTTGGCACATCATGAGGATACCTGTAAAAGGACATTAGCATATATAATTTATTCATGCATGGTCATTTGCAAGTGTGAGGCTATAGTCTTCCGCCTTATCCTGCTCTCGCTTTTCTCAGTAGCTCTTGACAAAACAAAGAAAGATGAAAAGATTTGACATCATGAGCTCATAT